>VXBR01000291.1:199090-230455 GCA_013400215.1 Cisticola juncidis | reverse complement strand
CCTCGGGGATGGGTCCGTCCCGGCCTCGGGGATGGGTCCGTCCCGCTTCCCGCACGTCCTGCCCAGGGAATTTGGCCCTGGCTGGGCAGCGCAGCTCCCAGGGCGCGGCAGTCGGGGGCTCTCCTTGGTCAGGCTGGAATCGGCTCCCTCTGCAGCCACACTGGAGACTCTGGAAGGGACTCTGGAAGAGCAGCGAGTGTTTTCCGTGTGAGAGCCCCCCGAAATAAGGGTTGGTACCTAGTTTGTGCTGTGTGACAGTGACATGTGTCAGTGCTCCTCCAGACTGGACTCCGAATGCAGAGCTGTGTGTGAGACCCCAGGACACCCACCCACCAAAGAATGGCTCATTCAGCAGAGACAGTGTCATCAAATCCACCGGGATGCTTTAGGCTGGTGCCCTACTCACCCAGCAGGGTCTTCCATTGCTTGGGTTTCTGCTTACTGTTGGGTTATGTAACCAAAAAAATTGTGTATTTTATTTCATCTGTTGAAACTAGCTGGGGAGATGTTTGTTGTTTTTTTTTTTTCTTTATAACTTGTAACTCCAGGGGGTGGATGCCTTCTGATAACAGCCCAGCTGTTAAACCAGGTGGGGCAGTGTTTCTTATCTCTTTCACCACTGTCCACCCTCCAGGGGATATCTTCTGTTAACGGGCCATTAAGGCTCACCAGTGACTGACACATTCCATCATCCATTGGGAGATGGTCCACCCAGTGGGGAGGAGCCAACCATTTCCTACCCAGATGAAAAGTGAGACTCAGGAACACCAAGCAGCTGGCTTTCCACTGATTTCTCAGAGGAAGACTGGACACATCTCACCAGCACTGGACCCTTTTTTTCTACAAGATCATCTCTACTCCACAGAACAACATCTATTACTCCAGGAAGACTTATCTGGTCTGCTCCCAGCACCCTGACAACAGGGTGGCAGGTCGTATTCCCAACTCTGTCAGGGTTTTCTAGGACTTTTGTTTGTTTGCTTACTTGTTTGGTTTTTTTGGTACTACTGCATTTGTATTTTTAACATTCCTAGTAAAGAACTGTTATTCCTATTCCCATATTTTTGCCTGAACGCCCCTAATTTCAAAATCACAATTATTTGGAGGGTTTACACTCTCCACTCCAAGGAGAGCTCCAACTTTCCCTGACAGACACCTGTCTTTCCAAACCAAGACAACTGTGGGGGTGGCACCAGGAGAAGCGGCTTTGGGGGTGGTCAAAGCACAGAAATATGTTTGGTCTGGGGTATCTGTAGGGACCCCATCCAGCAGTCCTGCCAGGCATACCTGACCTCCCACACTCGGCAGAAGGTTCCCAGCTCCAAGACATCCTCTGAGTCCAGACACTGGTTCAGTCTCTGTCATTCTCCATTTCCTGGAGCTGTACATTGGGAGAAGAAGGCCATGAGAGTCTGGAGAGGGTTCCCTGTCCCTCTTCCAAAATACCCCAAGTGAGAGTTTGTGGGCTTCAGAGACAGGGGAATCTCTGATGGAAGTGACAAATATTGACCACAATGAGTACAGTCCTGCATTTTTAGGCAAAATGGAAGGAAGAAAATTAAAGAGACAGTAAATAGAATAAAAACAGAAATATGTGTTCTTACTCTGATTAAAAGAATCTGTCTGATTAAATTAAACTCCAAGACCTCTTTATCCTGAGAGAGACACTGTTATCAAATTATCAGAAATAATGGTAGCAGAGATATTTCAAATCCCGTATGAAACTCTGAGAACTGGGGGAGGCTATTCCAAAAACAAAAATGGATAGTTGTAGCTACCTTGTCAAAGGTAGCTATGGTTATATTTATATATGGTTATATTTATGTATTTAATGCCAGGTGCCACAGCCTCCTAATGATCCCAATATATAACACTTATTTCTGGGATTCTTCTGGTTCCTGTATTTCTCTTGTGGCTCCAAGAATTAACATAATTTTTATTTTTTTCACATGTGAGTATTTGAAACAGAAGGCTGTATTGCCTGCATTTCAGGGTATGTGCTGCATGTCCTAGGGTCGCATGAAGGTCCATGGGGGTGTTGGAGGGCACAAAGCCCTAAAAGATCTCCTGTTAAGATACAACAGAGGAAACATCTATGTCATTAAGTCTGTTTCTGTATGTTCATGGACACATTATATAATGTTATATAATAGAATATATATAGAATATAAGATATAAGCTTATATCATATAAGCTAGTAAATAAATCTAGCACTGTCTAAAGCAGGCCAAACCTCTCCCAAAGCCAGGTTGGTGGTTTTTCCCTCCTCTCTCCTGCAGTAATTCTGGTTCAAAAGTTCATTTTTTTCATCTCAGTAGCTTCTACTTCTGAAATGTTTACACCATGTGTGATGGCAACCCCAGCCAGTACAAAAACTAGCACACCATGGCACATTTACAGAGGTACTGTAATCCCCTCCTTGCTCTTCTGTTTGCAATATTGTGATGATTGTCTCTTAGAGTCCTAGAAACTTAGAATTTAAAGTTTTGGTGCATAGTAATACATATAAGTCAAAATAGTAAGCTTTAAGTTTTGTTTAAATCCTTCTTCTTCACCTTCTTCTTCACCTTCTTCATGAGCTTAAATAGTTTTCTGTAATTAAGTAAAAAAGGTCCTCATTGCAGACCCCAAGTTGTCATTATTAAGTCAAAAACATAAATAATATGTGTCACTTCATTATTAGAAGTTTATCACTTAAATAACATTAAAAAATTAAAAACTCCATTTTACCTTCATTTTCTAAAAACTCACAGTACGTATATCTATAAATACTGTAAATTAAAAAAAATAATAAACATTCCAAGTCCATACTCAAATTTAACATTTCCCATATATTATTCATCCCAACCTTAACAGAAAAACAAAACAAAAACCACCACCTACAACAACCAAAAAAACCCCACAAAACTAAATCCTTTACAATTGTCAAGTACTTTGGGATCCTCAAGTATTGGGATACACATTTGCCACTCCTAATAATGATTTTATACATAGGTCCCGGTCCAAAAGTATCTGTCTTTGAGAGGTATGAGCAGAATGGTGTACATAATTCTAATGAAGCCTCTTTGATGGCATAAAGATGATTGCATTTTTTTATTATTATTATTTTTGGTCTGGAACCCTCACATCTAATCACATTAGGATTCAGTTTCTGGTTTTTTATGGTCCCATTACTTCTCTCATCCCATGTGGTTCTAACTAATTAGATAGATAAAGTGTGTTCTGCCTGGATTTTGGAACATTATCCTTTGAATGCATGATGTTAAAAGCAGAGCAAACTTTCTGTGAAAACACAGCAGCTGAGAGCCTCCACATTTTCTCACCTCAGACTAGAGCTTGTCTGAGATAAAATACATTGTTTTCATAAATTTCCTTAGGCTCTCTGACACTGTGGCAATGAAATGGCATAATAGCTATGCTGTCTGGTAGAAAATGTACTGGGAGCAATGGACTAAGTTTTGAGGACAATGGAAAGTTGATGGAGTTGGTCAAAGCCAAAGATATCCACTTTTGCAAAGTGTAAGAGATAGAATTTAGGCACATGATTCATCACTGTCTGATTGGTGGCTGGTAAAACCACTGTGCAGCTTTTTAAATTACATATCATCTTAATTTCTACTCCTTCAATAGTAGTGGCATTTTAAAAACCCCAGTTTTTCATTTTTTGTTATGTGTTACAGTTTTTCTTTAACATGTTCAGGGGGAAAGTCTCTTCTTCAGGACAAGCTGGTTCACACCTCTGAAATTTCCTGCTGGTAAGTAAATGGTTGTTAACATCACCTTTAGTCAAAGCATCAGAATGGATTCCTGTGTTACCTGCAGACTTTATCAGCACCTGCTTAAGGTGCAGGGGTGTGATTGAAGCCAGGAACTCTTCTAAATTCCTGGTCTGAATGCAAACTCCCACTGTTCCAGGTCCCTCTCAGTGATCCCTGTGTGTTCATCCTCCCCCACCCTTTTCCACCACTGTCCTGACATGCCCTGGGACTTGGTGCTTTAAGGCACTCAAGGAATTTGCTGCTTACTCTTCACCCCTGGTGGAGAATCCCTCAAAGGAGGGATGAACATGGCTTGAAAGCTCCCTAATCTGTGGCCAGGCTATGCTGCTCTCGTGTTTAGTGCCTTTGTGCTTGCTGAATACTGATTCTGCAGATTTAAATATGTTTCTAAACATATATTTTACACAGTTTCAAATTTCCCTCATGCAATCAGTGCAGAAATTGTGAAAGCACGTCACTGCTTTTGAAATACTGCACAATTAAATGAGCATAAGCTGCATGCCAGGCTTTCCACCAGGGGAAACTGCTGCAAATTGTCTCAGCTGGTTGTCTAGGCTGTCCCTGCACTCTACAGGGGCATCAGGCATGACTGAAATGTATCTTGATTAGCAGTGAATGTTAACTGGAGAGGTAAATGTTAACAGCCAAGAGTTTTAATCCAACATACACAGTCTGACATTCATCTAGAGCTAATAAGCAAAAATTGAATATTTTATCAATCAGATTGCACTCAAACTAGGACTGATCATTAAATGTAAAACCTACAAGATTAAGGCTGTTAGCAGAAGCAATGAGTGAATGCAAATATTCACATTCTGAGCACACACAGAGCCACAGCACGGGAGCAGAACAAGGGTCTGAGTGCCACAGTGCAGCCAGGCCTGCAGCTGCCCGGGGATCATGGGGATCCCCAAGGGAGGGTGTCTGTGTTTGGAAAGACAGGTATCTGTCAGGGAAAACTGGAGCTTCCCTTGGAATGGAGAAGGTAAAAAACCCTTCGTCCAAATTATTTTAATTTTGCAATTAGGAGCTTTCAGGCGAAAATATGGGAATAGGAATAACAGTTCTTTACTAGGAATATTAAAAATACAAATGCAATAGTAAAAAAACAAACAAGCAAACAAACAAAAGTCCTAGAAAACTCTGACAGAGACAGAGATACAACCTGACACCCTGTTGTCAGGGTGTTGGAAGCAGTCCAAATGAGTCCTCTTGGAGTAACAGATGTTGTTCTGTGAAGTAGAGATGATCCTGTAGAAAANCTGCTGGCCAGGGTGTTGGAAGCAGTCCAGATAAGTCTTCCTGGGGTGTAACAGATGTTGTTCTTTCAAATAGAGATGATCCTGTAGACAGGTTCAGTGGTAGTGAGATGAGTCTGGTCTTCCTCTGGGAATCCAGTGGAAAAGAGGCTGCCTGGGATCCCTGTGTCTCCATTTTTATCTGGGTGGGGAACGGTTGGCTCCGCCCCACTGGGTGGAGCATCTCCCAATGGATGATGGAATGTGTCAGTCACTGGTGACCCTCAATGGCCCATTAACAGAAGATATCCCCCAGAGGGTGGACAGTGGTGAAAGAGATAAGAAACACTGCCCCACCTGGTTTAACAGCTGGCCTATTGTCAGAAGGCACCCGCCCCCTCCCCTGTGGAGTTACAAGAGATAAAGGAAAAAAAAACATTTCCCCAACTGATTTCAACACATGAAATAGAATACACATTTTTTTGGTTCCATAATTCAAGACAGAGGTGACAGCTCTGGCCTGTCCCACCCCCAGGCGGGAGCAGCACCCAAATTTAAGTCCCTACTGATGCCATAATTATTTAATACAAGTGCATATGTTTTTAGAACAAAATAATTTTAGCTTTCTTATTATTATCATCTATGTGGACTTAAGGACCTTCCTGGTGAAAAGGGTACAGAGGCAGCCTCCCATTCAGTGGAGGAGGCCATGTAGGCTCTAACACAACCAGAGTCAGTCACTTGTCCCCTCATTAGATCTCACAGAGAGGCCATTTATCAAGATTGCTCATGTAATGAAACCCCAAGAAGAAGTGGAAGAAAACTGATGTGATGTCTCAAAGCATTCCAGATATCCTGTTTCAAAGTCTCTGGTTTCCTTTCCATCTGTTTCTCCTAATGAGCCCATTTTTACAAATCTGTGACTGGTGTAACCACCATTCTGATGGGAGGATTAAAAATGGTAATGGTAATGGTAATCATGCAAATATATGCATACTTACTAATATAACCAAAGAAGAAAAAGTAGGAGAAAACCCTTAAACTAACATAAATTACCTTCCCAATGTCAAGCTCATCATTGCACTGTGCTAATCTCTTCCTGACTATTAGTTGCAGTTCAGGCTGATCCAATTTCCTATTGCTTCTCCTTTTTTGCAAAATTTTCCTCCAAAAGAAATCCATTTTCAGGTTTGTGGTGGTGTTCACTATTATTATTGCCATGAATACCTGCATCCAGAGGTGCTTGGCACTGTTGTGGCATCTGTGGTGTGGAGTTGTGCCAATTTCTAAAGGCACTTTGCATTTGTTCACTGGCCATGTCAGTTCCTGCCATGCAGAATTCCTGGAGGATGTGTCCAGAGGGCACCCATGCAGGCAAGGATAGTGACAGAATGGAAAGCAAGGTTTTATGTAGATGTAAAGGAGGTAGAAAAGTTAAAGTACCTTAGAAGGTACCGTATTGCTGCTTCAGATAGAAACAGACTTAAGGACAGACTTAATTAAAGGGCATTGGTCAAAAATAATCAGTGTTTTTAAAGTAGTGACCAGAAGACATGTTCTGAAATGAAAACCAAGAGTATTTGCTACATAATGCCTATTTTTTTACTGACCCTTGTTTAGAATCTATTTAAGTTCAGTTCTTTTTCTCTTGAACTAGATAAGCAAAAGCTAAAGATGCAAAGCAGATGAGAACAGTGAAATTTCATCTCCTACCTCAAAACTGTGTCCTGTGCAAGTGCACCAGCATAGCTCAGAACACGAGCAAATCAAACACTTTCAACCCTTTAACAAAAAAATCTACCATATCCTTCACCAATAACCTAATCTGGAGATTTCCTGAAGAGACAAGCTATGCTTCCAACTCATGCCAAATGTTTTCTTGTGAATAATGGCTGGTGACATTTTATTTTCTCTTGATCATGATGGTCCTGCTGCTTGGCATCTACGGAAGTCACAGCACACTGTTTCCATCTGTCACTTGAAAGATAGCCCCCTTCCAGTCTGTCCATTACCAGCCTTCATTATTAATTCATTGCTGATTTATTTCACCTTTATGGGAGTCAAAAGCAGCTCCTAGGTTTGCATTCCTCTGGTTGCTCATTCTCTTTATCTTTCCCCCCATGTTTCTTCTGCCTCTCCCTAATTTTTAGCTGTGGTGAAATAGCCCATCAGCAGCAGCAAACATCATGTTATCTTGAAGGAAAAAAAAAAACATACAGGAAGATATTCCAGAACCTTCTACAAACTTGGGAAAGAATTAAAGTAATGAACAACAGGACACAGGCTATCAGGTATTGATAAGGAGGATATTGTGCATGTATTGGGTATTGCAATGTGTGCACATGGTAATGCTGCTGTGACTAATGGGGGAATGTTGTTTCCTGCACATTTCCACAGTCCGAGATGGCCCTGTATAAATTGGAATGGTTTCAGTGAAGAGCCCTGAAAATAATTAACAGATTAGGAAATGTGCTTGCTATTGAAAAATCTAAATTTAAAGAGGAGAAGGTTAAGAGGTTATCATTTCTACAGGTGGGATTCATTTTATCTTACACATTCAACTGCACAGGCTCTCAAGATCCCTTCTCTGGGCCATGGGAGAACAGGTAGTTCTAGAGAAGGATTTGTACTGTACTAGAGTAGTTAATCAAGATTCCTCCTGAGATTCCTGGCTCTTTCAAAGGACACCTAATTGACTTGGGCTAAATAAACTTCCAGATAATTAGAACCAGTGAACTCAGCCCAGGTATGTGCTTGGGGAGTAAAGAGCTACTCATGCAGTTCTCCTGTGATAATCAATACTTCTAACCTAGGAGAAAGGGAGAAATCAACACAAAGCTCCCCTGGAAATTTACCACTGGGTTTATTTTGTACAGGATCTTTGCTCCTGAGAGGCAGCAGGAGGCTGTGAGCTCCAGATGAGCTCCTTGCTCCTCCAGGAAGACTGGGACTGCCTTGCAAAGGTCTGTGTTGTCCTGCTCATCCTCAGTGCCCCTCAGTGCCCTGGGACAAAGCTGAAACCCCTTCCTGGGTGGGCACAAAGGACCCTTTAGCATGGGAGGGCTGGGGCCTGGCACATTTTTTATGTCATTGTCCAGATTTATGCACCCACACAAGCAAGCAACATGGGCTATGTGCTGGACCAGAATCAAGTTTTTTGTCTTATAATTGCCATTTGCACTCTATGTTTTCGAAATACTCAAAATTCCAGCATTGCCAAGTGCTGATTTTAATCCAAATCTTTCTGTGCTAGATCTTCTGAGGTCAGAGCTTGATCCCATTCTCTGCGGCTTGGTTTAGATTTTCCATGCACATGTTACTTTTTATTCTATATACAATTTTCCTTCTTTTCAGGCCTAAACTTCCTCCAAAATCTTTAATTACCCTATAAATTCTGAAGTCCAGCCCCTCATCGAATTTTCCTTGTGTACTTCTTCCTTTAGCTCATTTCCATAAACCAACCTCTCTCTAAAAAATTTAAAAATTACGTATGTATCATTTTACTAGATGTACAATAGTTAAAAATCCATAGAATCTGGATCTGACAATAAGCAGGGCTTTTCATATTCATGCTGTTCTTAGTCTCTCAAAGTATTTAGGGCTATCTTTGCTAATTGTCTTCCATTTTATAGGTGTCTCCTTTTCAACTGCTTGGTTATTTTGATGAGCTCAACTTGCAAAAGTGCTTTGTTTAGCACTTCTGTATTGGGCAGCTAGGACCACACATAAGTCTCTTTGTTTTCTGCAAAATGAGAAAACTGTATTTATTTTATGTTTACACATCTCCTGTTGAAGCCAATCTTCTAGTTTCAATATAATTAAAATTTGTTTCTATACACCAGAATTTTAGCTACTGTCCCATACAGACCCTGGGCAATAATTTTCAAGTTGAAATATTATTCAGTCTTCTCTCACATTTCTCATGATCAGGATTTTGGGTTCATGTGGTAGCCAGCATGTAGTTAGTGTTACTGAGGCTTGTATTTTACAAATAGCAGATTTTGGAGGATATATAAAATATCCCAAACAGGGTATTTTAAGTTGCTGCTACTTTACAGATGTGCATCAGGGCCCCTTGTTTTGTCCCATTCCTCAGCTCAAAGATACAGAGTTTCTTGTTGCTCCTAACTGCATTGAATGGAACTGCCAGGGCTGAGGGCAACTTCTGACTATTTTACCTGAAAACCTCACCTGGTTCTGACTCCATCTTCGTTAACTAGGTCCTTCAACCAAAATATCACCTCGAATCTAGAACATCACCTAAAATCTAGAATATCAACCCTCAAGGTTGCAATGTGAAAGCAGAAACTTGTCATGTTCAAATACCTGACCCTACTGTCTGCAGGCTTGGGAGAAGGATTGCAGTGATCATCCATTTTCTGCAATTGTCATTTCATGGCAGATGGCAAAAAAAAAAAAAAAAAAAAAAAAAAAAAAAAAAGAAAAAAGAAAAAAGAAACCAAGGTGAGCCTTCAGCATTTACTCTTTTGGGATTTAAGTCTTGGTCCTGAGGCACTGTGTGCATTTTTCTGATTGACTCCTTTCTGCATGCAGTGGCCATTGCTTTCCCTCATGCCTGTCTGGGGAATGGTTGATACCTGGTGGGGATGTGTCAGATGTTTACAAATCTTTGTGTGCAGGCACTTGGCAGTAGAATACTCTGCAGAGCTGTTTCCATCCACTCTCCTAGCTCAGACACTGTTTTATGTTAAATCTTAGAATCGTAGAATGTCCTGAGTTGGAAGGGACCCACAAGGATCCTCAAAGTCCAAGCTCTGGCCCTGTGAAAAACAGCCCAACCATGAATCCCAACCATGTGCCTGAAAGAGTTGTCTAATGTCCCATCAAAACTCCAAATGATTCCCTGGGATCAGACCATGCCCTGATTTGGGTCTGTACTCTTTTTGAAGTCTTGCCTGCTTCCCTAACCTCCTTTTGGTCTGTTTTGGTTTGCATTATTTACTTCTGGTTCCACATTATTGGCGTTCTCTCCTTTTGTTGTGTGAGCCTGAACTCCTTCAGTCTTTACTCCCATTCCCTGTGTGGATCTGCAACACAGGCACAGAGGTTGGGAAAACTGCCATGGCATTTTTCTGGGAACATTGACCCTCCTTACTGCTCCTGTACTTGTGGTTTGCTCAGCTGAGGGGTGATTCATCCATGTTTCCACCAGTTTGGAGATAGATCACAAAAAAACCTTCCATTGTTTGGATGTCTTTATTCTTCCAGACTGTGGTGGGAGGGGCTGGTTTGTCTGCAGCTTCTGCCACTTATTTTTGCTTGGCATGTTGCTGATCACTGATGCATTTTGCAGTCTTGTTCTGGTGACTGTCAAGAGCCAGTGAAGCGATTCCTGCTGGTGTCAGGGACTGCTTTCTGAAAGCCTCTGTTACAGATTTTGTTGCTCTTCTAAAACAAATAGGGTGTGAAAAAAATCCTGTTTTGCTTTTCAGGTATGATTTTAAATTAAAAGAACCTTAATGTGTGCAAGCAGACAGAAATTTGTACAAGTCACAGTGCTTTCTGGAGCTGGTACTTGTTCAGAAATACCTGGACAAAAGTACAGGAAGTATCTCATCTGGTAATTCTTTTGACAAATAAATATGACTTTTAATCTGTGTCAGTCAAGTGAAGCAATTGAAGCAGCTCTGTCAGTCAAGCCTTCTGAATTCCCAGTCACAAGTGCCTGAGCATTGAGGTAAGATTTTAATAACCAAGTGTATTTGCATACTTTCATAGTTGAAGAATGTGTACAGACAACACCACAAAGAACTGGCCTTTTGAATATTGGTTAGTGATTTCAAATACCTTGAGTTGATTAGAAAAGTCAGCATTTCACCTGGGGTTGACTGACCAATGAAAAACAGTAGACATAAGCAAAGTAAACACACTATGGTTAATTAGCAAATATATGTGGTATTTTGTATTTCTGAAAAAAAATCATGACATTTTCATATGAGACTCTGGGACTGTACATTATATAACCACAAGGCTTGCTTAATGAAGGAATGTATTCTGAAATGAGACACTTTGATGTGTCTGTACCTTTTAAACTAAAATAGCCACATCTCCATGAACACTGTTTTAGCTCCATTATAAAATATCATTCCCTTGGGAAGCAGGTATAGCTTTCCCCCTGAACCAGGTGTTGCACAGCAGGGAATAGCACAGCTCCTGGAGGTCTCTATGCATAAAACCCTCTTCTAGGTTCAGCACCTCTGCAAACTGTGTTGGCCAGAGCTGGGCTGGCCACTAGTGCCTGTATTTACTCAGGCTGATCAAAAGGTCAGAGAAAAATTGACCTTTAAACCCATGCAGGCTTCATATGAGCTCTGTGTTGGTGGAGGGCCATGCCTTAAACCACAACAGATTCCTTCCAGGGAACTCAGTTCTGCCTAAAAGTTTCACTTTTCTCTTCCAAGTCATTGTCTGGGATTTTTCACAGCTGGTTTCCCTTGGTGGAATTCTTTGTAAAAGGTGACCATGCCTTCTAAACTGGACTGTGAAATTTTGTAGTCCAGTTGTCATTTAGTGGTGATGGGGCAGTGCTGCTGAGCCTACACCCACAGTGGTTTGCTGTTCCTGGGGAAGAGGTGCAGAGGTTCAAGGCCTTGGCAGTGAACAGCACACAGGGCAAGGTGGGTAAAGCTGACATGAAAGACTTTATGGTGGCTGGAGCACAAATACACAGGTACTGTGGAGAAGTGCTGGTAGAAACATTTAATTGATCCAGATGTGGAATATTGTCCTGACAGCTGTTCAGTGTTGATTGTTTTCTTCATTAGGAGTAGCTGTAATGTGTCCTCCCTCCCCTCTGAATGTGTTGATGAAAACAGCAAATGCAAGGTGTCCTGGGCTCAAGTGAGAGCTGACCAAGAACTGCAGAAACAGGCATGGCACCTGTGAATAGGACATACTTTAATAATGCCAAGCACAGGAAAGGGGAATTTGAGGTCCCTTCCAACCCAAATCACTCTATGATTCCACAGACCCAGGGCACTGTTCCTCTGTGGATAATCTTGCAGGCAAGCAGTAAATCTTATGTGGCCAGAGCACTCACTTTTGTATTTGAGGACCTTCTTAAACTTGGAGAAACCTCTTTCTGGGGTTAATATTTTAAGATTATGCATTTGTGATAATTCTTCCCCAAATGACAAAGGCTAGATAATCATAGAATCATTTAGGTTGAAAAGGAACTCCTATAATCATCAAGTCCAGCTGCTTATATGCTGTGCTGGACAGGAGCTGTAGAATTTCTAAAAAACAGGTTTTGACATTCATAGCCTGCCTTCATCATTTCACCAACTGTAAAGTGAATCCTGAACATGGACCTGAAAATGGTGTTGCTTATAAAAGCAACAAATAATCTCATTCTGAATTCTGAAGGCTCCAGCCCTGGCCAGGGGAAATCTCCACTCCTGCCCCTGGCACAGGAAGCACTGCCTGCAGGTCAGGGGAGGTGCCTGAAATCTGGAGGAAAGTCACCATCACTCCTGCCTTCAAAAAGAGCAGCAAGGAGGACATGAAACCACAAGCTTGTCAGCTTCACCCTCATCCCCAGGAAGGTGACAGAACAACTCACCCTGGATGTCATCTCTAAGCCTGGGGGAACATCATGGGTCAGTAAAAGGTGATTGTGCAATACCAGGAGTCAGGGAAGCTGCCCAGCAGCCTCCTGAATTAGGATCTCAGGGCTACAGTGCAGGGCCATACACAGCAAGGTTCTCCCAGGGAAAGATTGGGATTTGCCCAGCATCTTCACTTAACCTTGGCTCTTTGCCTTTAGCACAGACTCCAGTCACCCCACAGGCTGTCCTGGGAGTGGGGCTCCATGTGTCTGTTCTCTATGGAACCAGCTTTTGTCCATTTTTTTTTCCCCCTACCACTACCTTCTCCCCTCAATCTTTTTTCTTTTTGACTGTTTTGTGAGGTTTCAAAACACCTTTTCCCCTGCTTTTTGACCAACCCCTTTCCTACATAGCTTCACAGTTATAAAGTTTAAGCCTCCTATGGTCTGGAACTGTACTTCAGACCAGTGGCAGAGCTGTTTAGAATCATCACTCCTGAAGGAAAAAGTGGTGGGAAAAGGAGTAAAAGCACAAGGAGAGAGGCATCTTCAGCACTCTGGGTTCAATCTATCTCAGATCTACAGGCTCCTGCAGCAGGCACTGAGAGTTCATGCTCACAGCTGCAAGCTAAAGCTCGATTTTCTCTGGTCAAAGAACAGTCAGAAAAAATAGGGTACCTACACTTTAACATGCCAAATGTTGCCAGGCCTCTGCAGGCTGCCCTGCTGTGTGAAACAAATTCACAATATTTACTTTTTCTAAGTATTGTAGCTCTGCTGTGTTCTTAGCTTGGTTTTGGTGGCAGCTCCCAAGTGATTCTCCTTTTCTGCTTCCCAGAGTCCTTTTGATGAAATTTTTCTGCAGCAGCCCTTCCACCAGGGACACAAGCCTTGATCTTCTCTGCTTAAGTGGCACAATTGTTTTAACCCTCTCCTTGGAGGTGATGCATCATGAGCTTACTCAAGAGAGAGATATGTTGACAAAATGGTCTTGGTGCAGTCTTACACACCAGGCATGGAAAGAAACCTGAGGAGGTTATTTAATTACCTGCACCATCTGGAGGCAGGATTGGCTATACCTAAACATTAATCTAAAGTTTTTAAAGGTGCCTAAGGTTGTGTTTTAACAGCCACCTACTGAATTTCCATGTTTTCCGTGCAAGAATGTTTCTTTCATTATGGATACTGTGACTTCAATCCCTGCAGCTACTTTTGTTAATATTTTCAACAGATTTTCCCTTACCCTTCTCCTCTCTAGACTGACAGCCAAATTCCTTCAATTCTTTCTTGCAGGCAATTTTCATGCCCTCAGATTATTTGAATTTCTCTCCTCTTTACTTTCCCCAGCTATGAACATCTTTCCTGAGCTCAAAAGAAGTGATCCCACTATTCTGGTTGGAGCATCACTAACACTGAATAAAGTGGCAGGGTTGTTTCAGGTACTTTATGATGCTGCCTGGTACTGCATTTAGCTTTCTCATAACAACACAGTGTTGACTTCTGCTCTGCTGTGACCCACCATAATCCCTATTTCTCCTCCTGGAGAAGGTTTATATTTGTTCTGCTGATTATTCTTTCCTGTCTCGCTGCATCTTTCAGGTCTCCCTTCTGTTTGTTTGAGGCAGTGCCTTCCATTTGTCAGGATTGCTTTGAATGCTAATTTGTATTTGCAGCCCCTCCTGCTTAATGCCACATGCAAATACAACAGGCTTTGTCTCTATTCCATCATCTCAGTCCTCAGTGGGAATGTGAAGGGCCTGAGCTGCTGCAGGCTCACTCTTGGACAGTGTTTGTTGGTAGCTGCTCTTGGTAGGTGCTCTAGGTGTTACTCACCTCTCAGAAGATCCACCTAGACCATGTTTCCTCATCTTATTTGTGAGGATATCAACAGAAAAACTACATTAACAGCATCTCTGTGAATCCTATTGATCTCCACAGCTGCTGTGTGGCTGTACATGGATCTGGGTCCCTTGAGTTAAAATTCTCCTCTTCCTTTCTGTATCGTACGTGATCTGCATCTGTGACTTTCTGCTATAAGAATTATAGTAAAATAATAAATTAAAATGATGGAATTATTACTTTTTTATTTTTTTAAAGAAAGAAATAGGTTGATTCAACTTGAAGATTAAAACTGCAGACCTCTGCAATAGGTGTCCAATTTTCTGCTATAGACATCAAGCATCTAGTCAAGGAAATCATTGTAGAAGGCTACTCAGCTCACCCAGAGATAAACTCTGAATGTCTGCTCAGGTGAGTGGACTTTAGGCTCAGTTGTCTCACCTGGATATTCTCCATCCTGCAGTAGGAAGACAAACACAGGCCTGATTCTGGGCCCCTTAATTCAAGAGCCAAATCCTGTCTGCTAAATTCCGTGTAAAACACAGGATAACTTGCTGTCTTCAGGATGTTCTAGTCAAGATTTGCTGAACATTTTTAGAGTGTAGAAGAAAACCAGAGAAAGGATAATATTTACAGTGCAAGCTGGAGTAATGCTGCACCACTGGAATTTGTTATTGCTGATCTCAATAGCTGCTTACAGTGGTAAGTGGGCAGTGACCTGTAATGTGAAAGGGGTAGGGAATCTTCCTAGCTGACCTATGAGATCATCTTAAATTACTAATGTTGCTCACAGGTACAGTAATTAGGCATTCTCCTGTAAAAAACCTGAGGGGAGGAAATAAAGTAGCAACAGAATGAGAAGCAGCACTGTTAAAATTGGCTTCTCTTGTAACTGGATTTTCTTTCAAAACATTTTCTTTTACATACAAGAGAAGGAGGTTGGGATACTGGTTGTGAGACACCACAAATAATGAAGAACTTTTGGGACAGATGTAGTTTCAGCTTATGAAGTATTTTCTGGGAAAATGTCACTAACAATTTGCTTTTTCACAGATCTTCACAACCATTAGGTTGTTGGGGGAGGGGATGTTTCTTGCACAAGAAGAGAAAAAGATGAGAAACTTATAAGAATCCAACTGAAACAAGCAGGAAAAAAAAAAAAAGGCAAGCAAGAAAAGCAGCATCTCCTGATCACTCCTTGATATCCATGCAAGATCCTCACTATCCCACAGCTGGCAGTAGGATGCCCTCAGTGTAAAGCTGCTTCTGTAAAAGTTTGCTGTCCCAAACATCTGTTTACCTCAGGAAACCTTTGAGTATAAAAACATGGTAGGAAAAATTTGAGGTCATGTCATGATCTTCTGTGAGTAGGATGGGATGTTGCTGGCAGCTTCATGTGTAAGAAAAGTGGAATGCAATGGTTTGGCCTTTTCGTGCTCTGCAGATTTGGGGACCTTTCTTGTCCCCTACTGCAGTCTAGAGCCTTCTCCTGATGCCACCAAGGGCACTCTCACTCTCATCCTCCTGAGCTGCCACAGGCCCTGCCTGTGGTGCCTGGTAACACTTTTAGAATGAAACAAATGGGCCTTTCCAAGCCTGGCTTTGTCAGACAAAATGTGACTGATTGCAGCCCCCAGCTGATTTGGGGTTTGCTGCCAGCATAGAGCTTTCTCCCACTTATTCCTGCTCCTGCTCTCCAGCATGCCAGATCCCACAGAAAGGACGAGGAGTTAGGAACCATACACTTTGCAGCTGATTCCCCATGCTGGGCACAAATCCTGCCCTCCTGTCCCAACCACACACTCTGCCCTCCTGTCCCACAGCCCAGGGCAGCCTTCTCCAGCCATCCAGTGCACTGTGCTGGGTGCATCCACTGCCCCGTGCTCCCATGCACACAACACCTCCAATCTCGTTTTTCAGCTTGTGAAGAGTCTGGCTATTCACCCAAGCTGTGAAAATCAGATTGTTTCTGTTCCCTCTCCTTGCAGGGCTGGCCAGGCCAGCTATTCCAGCAGGAAAACAGCGGTAAGTGAGCTCCACCTAAAGGCGGATCCCCAGCTCTCTCCCAGAAAGGCAGGAGGGATTCACAGGGATTTCATCTTGCCTGAGCCTCACCCCGTGCTCCGCCTCCAGGGAAAGTGTAGGTTACTCAGCAAAATCTAGGAGCAGTCAGAAATGCCTGCTGCCTCCATTGCAGACAGCTGTGCTGCTGGCCTAGCCTCATTCTGCATTTATGAGCTTTTATTTCATTTTTTTCAAGGTCATTCATGCAGTTATTTTGTCTGACAGCCATAGCACTATCAAGGCTTAAATGCATAAAAATATATTCATGAAAATGTAGAAATAGGGTTGTGTGTGTCTCTGTGTGTTTCTCTTTTATAGCTCATCGAAAGACTTAATATAAATAATTAAAAAAAAAAAAAAGAGAAAAAAAAAAAAAAAAAAAAAAAAAAAAAGAAGACATAAAAAAAAAGAAAAAAAAAAAAAAAAAAAAAAAAAAAAAAAAAAAAAAAAAAAAGAGCTGTGATTATCTAAGGCTAGAAACCTTGAAACTACAGCTTTTCACATCCCAGAACAAACACTGTCTCATCTTCCTTATGTGTGTGTGTGCACATCATATTCTGTAGCTATCATTAAAGTTTAAGCAGAAAATATCCCAGTGTTGTGTTCATGGTGCCTGCAGATGAAAAGCCACAATTAAGACATATATTTCCCCTCTGAGGCTGTTTCCAAGCTGGAGAACACAGATGAAGAGTGTTGACCACCTGCTCCTCATTGTTCAAGGCTTTGGACAGATGTAGTCAGATGGACAGATCTGTAGATGGACAGATGGACATACAAAGGAGGAATCAAATATAAATAAACAGCGGGGGAATGTGTTCTCCCCGTGTAGGGACTCTCTTGTGCATCAAAGGGAATGGAATATGTGAGGCAGCAGCAACTCTGGTCCCTGGAGTGGTAATATTTGAACATAAGTAGCTCATATGAGATTGGAATAGCTTTAAAGTTTGCACAGTCCTGCTGCAGCAGGTCACACTTCCAGTTACTGGGAGTGTTTGGACAGTGTGGAGAAGTCTGACAGTAGCAGGGTGATTGTTTCCACATGTTCAGAGGTGCAGGGTAGGTGAGGAGGAGCAAGGTAGGTGGGAGGGATGAAGAAAACAAATATAACTGTGTTTTCCTCAGCTGACTTGTGAATATCTGAGGACTGCCAATATCCTGAGCAGGCTCTTTGCAGGAATGGATGCTTCACTCCTTTCCTCAGGCAGGAGGTTTTGCTGGCCAGGCTCTGCTCTCACTGAAGCTGCTGATTGCTCTTCTTCTGTGTGAATGAAAGCAGAGTTAAGTCAGTATTGAGCACCTTTGAAAAATCCCACTCAGAATTCATTTGGTGTTTATTCAATTGAGTATTAGTGGTGGGATTTCTTTGGCTAAAGAAAATCCTTTACTGTCTTTTCATCAAAGTCTGCAGTATGGTGTTGTAGTTCCCCCAAGTGTCCTCTGCTGTGTTTCATCTTCTGATGTATTTTTCCCCACAGTTGCAGTCTGTAGAAGAAAACTACCTTTTAAAATATTGCTCCAGATTTGAGAAATGGCACAATTCCTAAACACCATAAAACAATTTTGTTGAAGTTCCCACAATCTCTTTGTCAATGCTCCAAAGGGAAACAAAACAAGAGTTGGGAAAATCTGCATTTAAAAAAAATTAAGCCCATAAAAGGCACAGATGGAAAGAGTATACACAGACATGCAGTTTCACATGGGATCACCCTGGTCTCTTTTCTACAAAACATTATGTCTGGAATATTTATTTATTATATTATTATTTATTTCATTTTATTTGCTTCTATTATTTATTTAATATTTATTATATTATTAGCCAACAAGTGACCCCTGATGGCCACAGGGAGCTGTGTTTGAGCAGTCAGCTGAGGGACTTGGGAGGGTTTGGGCACCAAGTGATGTTTCACTTCAGAAGAAGGACGAATGATTCAGGCCATCTGCTTGCTAAATTTTGTCCATCTTGCAAATAGTAGTGAAGCATAGTTGCTTTCTAAGAGCAGTGGGGAGGGTTTAGTAGAGGTCTTTTCTTCAGGCTTTCAGAAATGGTAGAGGGCTGTGAGGCTGAAAAAAGATGTCTGTGAAATAGAGCCTTGTTTTGTGCAGATATGTACATATACATATACACAGGAATAGGGCACAAAAATCAAGAGTTGTTATTCTAATCGTACCAAACTGCATCTTCGTAAAGGGGACTGATTGCCCTTGTGAGTTTTTGAGTTCTGCAAAAGCATTTTTAAGTCATTTTCAAAGAACAAAGCAGACATTAATGTAATTTCAACACAGAAGAAACAAAGAACAAAGCAGAGTGTGTCATTTCAATGCTTCAATATTATTAGTGTAAGTTATTCAAATGTAATTTCTAATTCACTCAGACACCTACCTGGGACATTTTCAGCCTCACAGTTTTAGACACAAGTCTCTCTGACCAGCAGAGGTTGTCTCTGCCTTTCCTGCAGGGACTACCTGGGAACGTGCACCTGCAGAAAACTCAGCAAACTCAAGTGCAGAGAGCAGCTTAATGTTTCTGCCAATGCTGAGAGCCTGCTTAGCTCCTTCAGACTGCTCTGCATTTACTGACAGCTGCTCTGGGGATTTTACCCCCTCACTTATGCACAGCTCCTGTGGGAAAACAAGGAAACAAGGAAACAAAGTCACCCAAGGAAGTGGAGACTCATCACAGACCCTCGACCACTCACACGAGGGGTTTTGATCCCCCACATGTTACAGAGTTGGTGACTGAAGATGTCAGGGCAGAGGATTCAGCTCCAAAATTATTTTGGAGGCAGAACTAGATGCAACAATTCAGAGATTCTAGTGCTTAGGGGTAATTAATCCTGGCACACAATTTACTGCAGCTCCCCAGATTAATCTTTTTTACACAGTGATTGACTACAGTATAAAGTATCAGTGCAAATCTCCATTATTTTTTATGTCTGAAAAGCCTTAAAAGAATGTAAAATTATCAAGTCTTGATATCCATGTAGAGCTTGGAATACCAATTGTGCATCTCAATGAAAATAGCTGTAACTCAGGATTTGCTCTTTAATTCTTTCAAGAATAAAAGATCACATTAATATATGTAGATTAGCTGGGAATATGATTAACTTCTTTTAATATTTCATGAGATGCACTGATGGTTAACATCTAAAGGACGTATTAATTCTGACTCAGACAAATGATAGATGTCCTTTTGTATTTTCATGCAATGTTTTTGATTCCTTGACCTTTTCTGAATAGTCTATTAGGAAAAAAAAAAAAAAAGCAGAAAAAACCACTTTAATATATCATTCTTGGTGCAAGCCAAGCAAGATTACTTATTCTCTTTAATGAACTCTAAATTTTCTTATCTTGATACACAAAGCTTTTTTTTTTTTTTTTTTAGAACCACCAGGAACCATTTTCAGTGCATTGGACTGCTTACTAACATAGTTTACAGTTTACTGATGATTGTCATCTCTCTTTTAAATAATAACTAGAAATTGTGACCCTTTCCTTGCAAAATACAATGAATATACTCACAATTTGGATTTCTGATGAGCTTGTTTGTACACAAGTTTGCAACTCAGCAAACTTAACTGGGCTGCTCAGTTCCATCAGCCTGCTGCACTTTTGTAAGAGTATCAGTCTCACTACCTGTTAGCCATAATGCAGTCTATCTTAGAAGGATGCCAGCTCCTTGTCTTTCAAATAATTACAGTCAAAGAGAGCAAGACATCTCCTACCTCCCCCTCCTTACACCAGCTTTTTTAATGGCATTTGGATTTTTCAAAAATATTTATGGCTCAAGTCAGAGGAAAAACGCTCTGCTAAGCAGAACTGTGTTTTGTAGAGGGCTTAATCCTACTTCAGGCAATTTCTGTAAGAAACTACTGTCTCTAAACAAGTAGAACCAGACACTGAAAAAACACTCACCCACAGGAGGGAGCTCAGGGGCTTCTCTTTTTCTCACATCAGGGACTAAGAACTGAGTTTAGACACTCAGAGCAGCAGAGCATCAGACTGTTCCTATGGACAGTAACCTCTCCTCTTTTATTTCCCTCCTCTTTCTGCCTGCAAGTCACACCATCCTGCCTGAGCTTCTGGGCTCTGTGCAGGTCTATGAGGATTTGGTGACCAGGTTTAAACACCACAGGCTGTGGTGTACCATGGATGGACCATGTGAGTTTTACCTCTCCTTTACTGCATGAGCCCTGTGACAGTGACTTACAAAAGCTCTGATAAAGGCCACCAGGACACAGCCAGGCTCAGGGACTCATGGCAAAAATTCTTCAAGGTCAGCAGGCAAGGTGAGGTGTTGTCAGGGGGGATATCTCCAAGAAAGCAGTGAGCTATTCCATTTAATGATTCTTATAAAGTTTGAATCAGTATAGTGGCTTTGAAAAATAGGAGCAAAAAAATTAAAATTTGCTATGTCATGGGCCCTTTTATTCTGGCAAATCACAGATTATTTCTGACAGGCACAAACTGTGGGGGCAAAGGACACCACCGAAGATCTGGTGTTTGCCTCTGTGTGGGAAAATGACTGGGGATAAAAAGATAATGGTAGAGACATTATGAGGGAAATACAGCTCCTTCTCCCTGGACAGAACGTGATCAGCATCCCCAGATTCCCACAGAATCTGGGGGGGACTAAACAGAGAGTGGAGTGGAGTGGAGTGGAGTGGAGTGGAGTGGAGTGGAGTGGAGTGGAGTGGAGTGGAGTGGAGTGGAGTGGAGTGGAGTGGAGTGGAGTGGAGTGGAGTGGAGTGGAGTGGAGTGGAGTGGAGATGCTACAGCCAGGCTCTGCTGAAACCCTTGCAGATGAGGTAACTTGGTGGTACTCTCTGATAAGCCTCACAGGATCTGAAAACTGAGGGAGATGAAGATGTCCTGCTGTTGAATTAGCAGCTGTGGTAAACCCCTCTCCTTGGGTGAGAACTGTACTCTGTGCATGTTGAATGATCTTGAGCTGGCTTTTTTGGGTGACTAGAGCTTGTGAGGGTCTTGCTTTGAATTAATACATTGTTTGAACAATCTTTGCAGTCAGATATGATCACCTGCAACCGTTGAACCTTAACCTGTCACTGTTTTATTAATAGATATTATTCCATAAACTGTTGATGTGAGTCCTCAAGGGTGCAGGCAGTGGGTGAATGTGTGGAGAGCTAGAAGGAGGTTTAATGTTTGCTGTGTGACCCTAAATAAGCCAGCCAAACCATCTTCTGGCACAGCAGGACTGTTTTGAGAATAGTCTAACAGGACACTGACAGACTGGCTGGGCCCAAGGGTCCTGGCTTTCCTGGGGCACTGACAGACTCTCACAAAAACTTAATCAAAGAGAGGAGGACATAGAGAGGTGACAGTCGGAAATCTACATCACCTCAACCTGAGCAAACCACAGGGTGATCACAGCTCAACCAGCCCTTCTGTAGGGGAAGAGGTGCCTGAAGGGTGAGGTACAGAGAGGGGAATAAAGGGACAAATCCTTCTCATTCAAATCAATCAAGAGGATTCTTCTTCTAGCACATTATCTGGAAAGCTGGGCATTGTCCTCTCTGTTGTTCAATTTAAGAACACTTACACAGTACTCTGACTTGAAAGACAGAGCTTTAGTATCCAGAGTGTTGTCCCATTAATATATCAGCAAGTCAGTTCATGTCTAAGCACCATTTAGACTCTCACCACGAGCTAGATGCTGTAGTTTTTACCTGAAACCTCATTTTTGTTTGCTTCAATACACCATCTGAATTTAACATAGGTAGTAGCATTTATGTGCTTCATTCAGAATGGAGTTTCCTAAAATACTGACCAAAAATAAATCAAAATAACTGACTTTGGGGGATTTGGTTAGGAAGAATAGCTTTTCCTTTTCTTAAATGTTAGTGTGAAGATTGTCTGACAAAGCCAGAAGAATTTGGAAGTTTGATTCATTGTTTAATATCAAGTTGTAGATATTTACAACTGTTTTGTTTTGCCATTTATAATTTCTGTTATACTACTTACATGCATTTATTTGACTCAACAGTTCAATTAGATAACGTTGAATTCTCCATGACATTTATGCCTGGCAAGAGCCTTTAGGGTCACAAGGTGATGATTTCATCAGAGGAACTGAGCAAAATGGAAGGAATTGAAAGAATTGGTGGTGTGGGGAGGGTGGAGAGGGGAAAAAAGCTTTTGTTGAAAAACAAATTTCTTTTTTGAGGCTGATGTGAGCTGTTACATTTCTGGGTCTGTGTTAGTGGGGTATAAATACCAGCCAAGCTCTCCTCTCACTATAGATATTCCCTTTCTTGCTAAATTGGCTCAGGTGTGGTGTCTGCTGAACCCTGCTGTCTCCTGTCACCTGAGGACCACAATCAGTGCCACGCTGTTGTACCAGGTCCCATCCAACCCTCCAGCCCCTTCCAGCACCCAGATTTCATGTCACAGCCCCTCTTTTGCACTGGCAAAGGAGACCAATGGCAGCACAGCCCGGGTGATGCTGGATTTAGCAATTATCCCTCAAACATTCCCATTCCTCAGACAGCAGCACAGCACAGTGTCTGTACCCATGCTTGGAGGTCATGCATATTTTGCAGTGTAGTTATTTGGCTATCAAAGGTATTGCTGACGTTTTGAATAAGGGCTGGAATTTGCTATATATAATTAACAGCAGGGGGTGGTGCTTTTTTGGATAATGAGATCTTTAGATGCTGGAGGTTGAAAGAGAGTGGAAAAGGGATGCACATATGATGTTTCATATGAAGTGGTCTGGTGATAATGCCCAGCTCATGCTCCCTGGACTGGCCCTTTGATGTTCAGACAGTGCATCAGATGTGAGAGGAATGACTGACACTCCTGGGACAACACATGGTGTCTAATGAGCTCACTGGGGCTCATCACTCCCATTTCTGACATTTCAACCTGAGCCCCTCAGCTTCTGGGGGCTGGGCTCACCCTTTAGTTTGCCCACAGCTCAGTGTCTTTGAAAGCTGACCACCTCCAAGCCCCCTCCAGAGGACAGGGTTCTTCCCATGTATCACAAACCCCTCTGAATGGTGTCTGTGGTCATACCTGTCCCCCATGTCTTTGCATTGCTGACTGCCACCCTCCTCCAGGGTTTGGCTTCTAAGGTGTCTGTCACCTCTGCATTCTCACCCCACACACATTCACCATGGGTGGCAGAGGCAAAGGAGCTGGGCTTTGCCTGAGCAGCCACAGTCACTCCTGTTCCTGAGCTCCATGTCACACCCCAGGGATCTCCTGTCACACACAGCATTGTGTGTCCTGGAGCTGCTGCTGGTGGCATCTTCTGCAAACAAACTGGGTGGAGCTGAGAGATGGGCTGAGCTGTGTTCTTGGAAAAGACCTCCCCTCCTCACCGTGGGACCCTGCCAGACATTGCTGTGTGTGGGAGCCAGCCCAGTCCATCCCAATCACTGCAGGACTGTGCCACTGACCCTGAGTCCTTACACAGCAAAGATGCTCTCGACATCCTCAAGACTTCTGCCAAAACAATGGCTCAGCCTGGTCTATGTGAACAGCACAACTACATATACTGCCATTTAAGAACATAGGAATTTTAATATAAGAACAGTTATCTTATTGCCTTGAAGTCACAATAGATTGTGACTGAACCTTCCTAAAACCTTGTATTAGTGAAGGAGGGACAGAGTTTCTCAGCAAATACCAAATACCGTTCCCAAACTTTGGATCTCCTGTTGTTTTGAGATTTAGGATTTAGGGATTGCCTGTCTTTAAAAGGCAAAATGGTATTTGCTCAATGGCCTAAGAACTATAGATGAAAATAAATCCTAGGTTTAGTCATCATTTTGGTGGTTCTGGTTCTGTACACCAACAGGTCTACTCAAATTAAGAAATTACTCCATTTAGTACGTGTCATTTTAATATTTGATTAGTTTTCAGATTTTGAATAATGGCTTTTGTGACAGATGTGATGTGTCACATTTCTGGGCTTTTGGAAGGGAATAGTGAGTCTCATGACCTTTCCCTTCCCAAGAGCTGCTCGGCCACTGAACTCTGATGACACATGGTGCAAATAATTGTTTCAGCTAGGCTGGGTATTCCAAGCATGGCATTTCATATCCAGTTCACTTTTCAATGGTTTATTTGTAATTTAAACCACAGTTAAAGTTATCCAGCATTTGGCCACTAGGTCAGTAACAGATGACCCTTGCCAACGGCAGAGTTTGCTTTGAAGGCCAGTATAAGTAGAAAACTGAGAATAAATTGGTGGGTTAAGAGGTTGTCTGTGGGAACTGATGCCCATCCTCTGTCCAAATGTCATTTTCCAGACTGCAGTGCTGACCTTCCTCCCCGCTGCCCATGGCCTAAAGCGAAAGCACCTCTCTGCAGCCAGAGCTGAGTCTGAAAAAGAAGAAACTCTCAAAAAACATCCTTTCAGCAAAAAAGAAAGGCTTCTTAGAAACAAGTCCTGATGCTGTCGCCTTCACCCGGCTCCAGCGCTGTTCCAGCACCATCCAGCACAGTTTGTGCTTCTGCTCTCGGATTCCATCCATCCTGCTTTGTCCTGTCCGTGCCGGGAGCACCGGCCTGACCCGGGATTGTCCTCGGAGCCTTTCCCAGGGCAGCACTCACTCCGTGCTCCCTAGGAGCTGCACTCCTCGCAGTGGCAGGAGAGGATGTAGCGGTAGGTGGCCGTGAGCCGCATGCCCCCCGAGCAGCGCAGCCTCATGGCCTTCAGCTTGGAGCTCTGCGGGCGGCAGCAGTGGCAGGAGGAGCGGAAGGGCTGCTTCAGCACCGCACTGAACGACACCAGCGGCTCCGAGCGCGACGTCTGGCTGCAGCGGCCCTCGCAGCGCGCCAGCAGCACCATCTGCCGAGGAGAGAACAGCGTTAGGGCTGCCAGGGTGTGTGCTCAGCTGTGCTGAGCTCTGTGTCGCAGTGGTTCTCCCCTGTGTCCCCCTGCCCAATGGGTCAGGTGCTGTCCAGGCGTGTCCCCGTGTTACATTCCCCTGTGGGAATGGTTTCTCCCCCCTCAGGGACCCCTAGAGCTTGTGTGAGAAATAGAAGTTATGAAGGCCCCACCTTGATGTTGGTTCTCCCATGTTGTCTGGTTCTGTGTTACCAATTGTTATTACTGTATCTTACTTCCATCCCATTCGTGGTATTCATTTATGTATCCCCTGCCCTCCTAGGTGTTACCGTTCATTGGATTCATTGTATTCATCTGTGTACTCCCTGTTCACTTAGGTGTTGCAGTTCAGTGTATTTATTGTATTCCTTTGTGCTCCCTTTGCTCTTTTATGTGTTACTGTTTAAATGTACTCACCCTGTGTATCCTCCCGTTCTCCTGTGTGTTGCTGATCCTCCCCAAAGCCCCCTCCTCTTGTTTTTCCGTGGGGAAACCGCTCGCTGCTCCCCCTATCTCTGCTTTGCTCTCCATGTGGCCTAAGAGTGGCACTGCCAGCTACCCATACTTCACAGAATGGCTGCCCCACGTACAGAATATGCAAATGAGCTGGCATATAGCTAAATTGGGCAAAGTAAACCTTTAAATCAGCAAACCTAGAGAGAGTTCTTAGGAAAGAAACATTACCTAATAAAGAAAGGAACTAGCTTTCAGCAGAGAGAGAGCTCACAAGTGTGGCCCTGACTTGTACCAAGCTCCAGCAGAGCAGGAACCCCTGGACTCTGAGCCATTGGAAGAAGTCTTTGGACGTTCCCACGAGGACGAGACCCCTGGACCTGGTGTCTGTGGCAACAGGGCAACAGGGACAACGAGCAGGAGCAGTTGCTCCTCTCTGACGTCGACCTGGGAGCAGCGGAGGCGGAGGTGCGCACCCCTCGAGCCCCCACCCCAAGGCTGAATCTTTTAATAAAGGCTTTTAAAAAGGAGAAGCAGCTCTCCTGGCCCTAATTTATAACAGCTTGTAGTTTGACCCNTCTCTGAGAAATCGTACAGAAAAGAGCTTTCTCTAGTCCTAACTCCAAAGCCTAGACACCACAACACCTGTTGCTGTAGAGGAACAGCCTCATTCTGCTCCATTACCTGAACCTGCTGGCAGGTTTGGGATCAGCCCCAGCACAGCCGGGAGTCGGAGCCAGCTGGGGTTGCACTGTGTCAGTGAGGAAATGTGTCCCCAGCACTGCCGGTGGGTGCCAGCCTCCTTCCAGCCCTGCTGGGCTTCTGTCACTGAGGAAATGTGTCCCCAGCACAGAGCTGGCACTGCCAGTGGGTGCCAGCCTCCTTCCAGCCCCCTGGGCTTCTGTCACTGAGGAAATGTGTCCCCAGCACAGAGCTGGCACTGCCAGTGGGTGCCAGCCTCCTTCCAACCCCCCTGGGCTTCTGTCACTGAGGAAATGTGTCCCCAGCACAGAACTGGCACCAGCTGTGGGGTGCCAGCCTCCTTCCAGCCCCGCTGGGCTTCTGAAGCTGCACTCCAGCCCCGCACCCTGCTTTGCCCCTGGGCTGTGTCTGGGAGAGCAGAGGGGACAATGTGGGCAGGAGGAAAAGCAAAGCTCCCCCTGAAAACCCTGGCACTGCCACCAGCAAGGACTGCAGGACCTGGGCTGGCCTTAGGGCTCCAAGTGATCACACCCAGCCCTGCTTTCCACACACCATGGCTGCACCTGTGGCTTTGCTGGCTCCAGATCTGTGGCAGTCAAGCCCTTAAATCATCAGCCAGGCTGATTCTTTGGGTGGGTATTCACCAGTGTTTTGAGTATACTCACCAGTCATCAGCAGAATGGTTCTCACCTCCCAAGTTCTGATAGATTAACATGTAAAATAGAAATATAATGAATATGCCCCATTTACTGCTTTAAAGTATGTTTCTACCTCACTCCTTTGACAAAGATCACCTTGAAAACCTATTTGCAATTATACATCATTACATCAGTTGTTGTATATATTTAAAATGCACTGCATAGCATAGGGCAGTGAAAATGTAAAAGAAATTGAACTGGTTGCCAAACATGAGGATTCCCTAATGAGATTTTCAAAAATCAGAGTGGCTCCAGGTTTCTTCTTCTAAATTCAAATGTGAGCTGTGACCAGAACAAGGAGCACAACGGGAGGCCCTAAGGAAGGAAAGTCCATGAGCAGTCACCGACTGCCCAACCACCCCCTGAGCAGAGGAGACACAGCACTAAGCACTACATAAATCTTGGAAAGGACCCTCTAAAGCTCAGCAAATGATGTGCTAGAAACAGCTGTTACCACCTTGATAACGGGTGTTGTACACGCCTGAACAGACTCCTATGCTTTCATGGGGATGGAAATATTAAATCCATGTCAGCTAATTTTGCTTAACCAACATAAACTTCAATATCAGCTTATTATATCATCTAAAGTAGGCAGTAAAACCATTGTAAGTCTTTCCTGTGACCAAGGGAGAACATTACATTCTAACCATACTACACTGATAATCATGTGTTTTTTTCCAGAAAATCTGAAAGAACAACTACAAGCTGACAGCAAATACTTTAGTGTTAAACCCCTAAATACTTTAGTGTTAGCCCCTTTCTGGGGCTACTTTCATTACACAGGCTCAACTGGCTGCAAATCTCTGAGTTATGCAAGCAGGTATATCGAATATTTAATTTTCTCTTTAGTCAGAGTTTTAAGGAAAGATGAGTCAAAAGAGAGAGAATATTCCTGAAATCAAGTAGGAAATGCTAGCACTGTCTGTGTCCATGGGAAAGGTTCTGATCATCCAGTGCTTTAAAAATTTCTCTTCCAAGAGTACTTGCATGCTAAATTTTTTTCTTGAAAATGCATAAATTTATATTAACAACTACACTTCCAGTCAACACAGTTGGCAAAGAAGATGTCTTCATGAGCTGGTGATCTGTGCTTGGTAGCACCTTGCTTAGTTAGAGATGGGCTTTTGTTGCTTTCTGACAAATCTGTCCTCCTTTAAGATTTGTAGCATAAATTTATGGTCTCCTTCCTGTGGTACTACATATTCATACATAAATTGAACTTCAGATGTTTGTACTAATGCAGTAGGAGGGAATTCCAGTGTATTGTTGAGCCACACCTATCAGCTACACCAAGCTCCTTAATAGTAGAGTCTTTAGTGTAGAGAGAACATGAAAGGGACAATCACTGCAGTGCTGCCACCCCATTACTCACAGATAAAGATTCACTTTTCTCCCCTTTGGTAAACAAACCTCACTTTCCATGCAGGCAGCTGGTGGAGGTATCTAAATAAATACCAGCTATGCAGGTGTCTAATCCTGCTGTACTGCAAAGGAAAGGAGCAGGTTGGGACATTTGACCCAATAATTGCCTTCCCAGCATCTTGACGGCTCTTGTTACGTCCCCTGCTTTGACCAGTTCACCAAACTCTTCATTCTCTGTCACAGGCTGTTCCCAAATGTTTGGCTGAATCACAGAATTTACTGGGTTGGAACAGACTTTGGAGATCATCAATAAATTTTGTGGGTGAAGAACAAACCAACAGTGCCTGACAACTCTTTGAAGGCTTCAAAGACAACAGAGTTGAGCTCTCCTAGGGAGTGGTACAGAGGGGTGTAAAACAGCTAGAAATTGCTTTTTGGGATGTCCAGAGTATCCCTAAAGTCTCTTCCAAGGAATCATTTCTATGATTTCAGCCCAAATGTGACAGCACACACTGTGCTGTATGGTGGGGCTGATTTCTAACGGAAAAATCAGTCACTTTCTGGTACTGTTACCCTAAGAATTTTTATGAGACATTTCTGCTCCTGTATCTGTAAGTACTTTCAAAAATGCCAATAAAAATAAAACATGCCCTCAAGAAACTGGCAGGGGTCGAGAAGAGTTGTCCAGAGTAATTATAGGGTAGAATTATCTGATGTGCCAATATCTCTGTCTCAGTATATTTCTCATAAACAGCTGTCTCCCCAGTGCAGACCCAGACAATATTTAGTCAATGTGCCATTGTAGTTATAATTTATAATTATAATTTATAATTCATAGTTTCTAAGTCTTGTCTTTAGAAACTTGTTTTAATCTGTGGAAACTCTAATTTTAACCTGCAATTTTGCTGGCTGCTTAGTTTTTAGTAAGATTAAGGTCATTATTTATATAATGTAGAAACATACAATGTTGGTTTTATACCTTGTTTTTGGATGACAGTGCAAACTCTTACCAATGGCACAAACCCAAGGTTATCAAGTTGAACTTTCAGGCTAAAAAAAACCAAAAAAAACCACCAAATTTCCCATTTTCATAGCTTTTGAGCTTTCTAGGCTACTTAAAGTCATAACCAAAATTTACCTTCCTCTTCAGAAATCCAGAACAGCACCAATGGATTTGGGCAGGTGTGCAAAAGAATTGGAAATAGCATGTACTTTGAAAGCTCTGCTTTGCCTTTTAATCAATTGCACCAGCTGCTTATTGCTTCGTGTACTATGGTGCAATAGAGATTATCACCTAAATAATTAGTAATGCCATGATGGCATAGCACAAAGATACAGTGGGAGTGTATATATAGTAAAAACATGTGGGTATTTTATAACCTGACACCTCTTGGCTCCCCTGGGCCCCTGCACTGTGAGTTTGTGCAAGTCACCTTGCAAGGCTGGATCCAGAAGCAGTGTCCTACAACAAGGGAAGCACGTGGGTCTATGAGCAGCTAGGGAAGAATATAATTATTCATTATCATTATCATTATCATTATCATTATCATTATCATTATCATTACCATTATCATTATCATTATTATTTAAAATCAGTGTCTCACAGGTACAAGAGAGCAACCTGAATCTGAGGCAATATTTGACTCTGACTGTTTGAGCTGTGTTCTGGAAATCCAGAAGCTGTGAACTGGTTTGTTATTAATGGTGTTTGTAGTCCTCTTTTCTGCACCTTCAGCAGCAAGCTGAAGCCCAAAGCAGATGGGCTGAGATGCCTGAGAACAGATTTTCACACAGTTCCCTTGGCCTGGCTGCAAGCAGGCATTACTGAAAATCTCCTGAGCTACCTCAGGAGTCAATGTCTTCAAACATCTGTTAAATCTTTCTTCATCTGCTCTGTGTCTCCCTGGCTGGATTCTTCAGTGTGAGGCTGTCAGTGGTAGCACACTTCTGGCACATCTGGACAAAGCACTCGTGACAGCCAAAACTGGAATTTAGGAGGCTGTGGGAGCAGTGAGGGAACCCAGCACAGTGATGGAGACCAATGGGTCTCCCTCACAGAGGTCAGGGTAAATCCAATATAGTCTGGAAAGGTTACACCTCATGAGTTGATACAAACATTTCCATGAAGACAAAGGAAAACGCTGCTTTTCTGGAACAAATGGCCTTCTTCCATCCCTCTATTGTGTCTCTTTGGTACTTTTTGTTACTATAACAGACTGTGTTTCTAAGGGATTTGTAAAACTGTTTTCATCGCCTGCCTGAGGCCATGAGCAAAAGGGATTTTAATGATTAAATTATATTGGCTGCATGTTTAACAAAACTACTTCCCATGTGGGTACAATTGGCAGCCTCCACAGAGAACCACAGTGGACATAATCCTTTTTCAGCCAGGACAGACAGCAAACATAATATGTCTTGCAATTTCTGAAGCCACTTTTAACTTCTGTAACTCTACACTGCAACAAAAGGGAAAACATATGGAGGGAGAAAGGATATCTCAGTGAAACCAGTCTATCACCCCAAAAAAGGGCAAAGTCTCTGCTTGGCACTGTGAGTCCAAGCTTCCACAATGGAAACTTGGTGAAAACAAGAGGTACCACAATTCCCACAGCTACTCCCACAGAACTTTCCTTTTTTGGCTTGGTTACATTTTATCACAATATATATATAAACAGACTTTGCATCTAGTTTTAATTAGCATGTCTAATATTCCCCTGTGTTTATATGGTACTAGATCCAGAACAGAAGCTGTATGTCTACCAGAATGATTCAGATACCCAAGACCTTAAAAAAAAAAAAAAAAAAA
>VXBR01000291.1:67767-199053 GCA_013400215.1 Cisticola juncidis | reverse complement strand
AAAAAAAAAAAAAAAAAAAAAAAAAAAAAAAAAAAAAAAAAAAAAAAAAAAAAAAAAAAAAAACAAAAAAAAAAAAAAAAACAAACAAAAAAAAAACCAACCAAACAAGCAAAATCCAATACAAAAACCCCAAACCAAACCAAAAGTGAAATAAATATCTCATCTGAGACTAAGGGCTTTGTGAGAAGGATCAAGGGACTGTGAAGAAGCAGCTGATGGAGATATTATCCCCATGCCCCCCAAAAAATACCCAAACAAAACCAGAACAAAACAAAAAAAAGAGCTTGAATTAAGAGAGTTTTCTAGGAAATTATCTCACTTTGTATGGAAACTCTTTTTAGTTTCCACTTCATGAGAAAGTCCATACAATTCACAGTATTATTATAGAACAGTTCTTGAAACTGTTGTGGAATTTGGGAAGCCAAAATGTTTAATAATACTTTCAAAGATGATTTCCATTAAGGGCTTGATGTGAATATAATCACTGACTTCTGCAGCCAGAATTGCAAATGTTTATGTCAACAACTTTTTTTCCTCAAAGATCATCTTTGAAATTCTATGGTTTTCATTAAAAATCATTCTGTGTTCTTGTTTCTATCAGTCCCACTCCTAAAGGCCTGATTGCTTTTTTGCTTTTCTCTGTGATTGGGGATGCCCAAAAAAGTGAATTTTCAATGGGNAGCACACAGATAAATTAAATTAAATTAGTAAATTAAAACCATCCACACCACCCACACTCCTACACTTTGTCACTTTTGTCTCTTGCTGAAGTCAACTGCAATAAAATCAATATTGCACAAAGAGATACACCTCTGCAGTTCTCTGTGTTAATGCCACGTGTCTCCCAGGTGGTAGGGAGTTCTAGTCTACCTAAAAGCAAATCAAAGGGCCTCTCCTGAATTTCAAGCAGTGTTTTATTTTACTGTTTGGATTCAGAAGAAATAGGGCAAAAGTCTCTGGGCTCCCACTGCTGTGAATCAGGCCTGGTTATACAAAGCCAGGCAGACAGCACTGCTGAGAGAACAGTTAAGGCAGCCCAGAGCAGAGCAGGCTCCCTGTGCCCAGTTTTGAGGCTGTCAGCCCCTCTCTGCTGAGCAGGCACAGGATGAGCCTGCCTGCACAGGCTTGGCCAGGGCAGCAGCTCAGAGCCCCCAGCAGGTCTTATTTTCTGTGGACACTTCTCTCTATGCTTTATTTTAGTTTTTATGATCTGCATCTGCCTGTGGCATTCCCTCACTCCTGCACTGATTATGGGAAGCCAGGAGCTCCTTCTGCACATCTGGGGGTGTCTGCAGCCAGCCCTGCATCCTCCCAGCTCTGCATCCTCTCTCCTTGTAAATTCTCCCAGGAGCCCTGCTGCTGGGGCTTGCCACCAGGCAGGCACCCCTCTTGTGACAAACCCTGTCACACACTGCCCTGCCATCCCCCTCTTACCCAACACAGGGCTGGGAAAAGCACTGGGGCTGTCAGTCCTTCCCTTTCCCTCATCCTGGGATCTGAGTGCCTGAGGCAAAGCCCCTTCCCATGGGACAGAGGAATGGCCCAGCCATCTGAATGTACAGACTGTTAACTCAGACAGAACAAATTAGGACAAGACAAAAGGGACCAGCAAGGATTTTCCCATTGTTTCTCCCAATTCTTTTTCTCCACAAAATGAAATAAATGGCTGTAGGCTACATGCACAGGCTGCTAAACCATTTTGACACAAAACTTTTCAGACTTGAAATCCCAAATGAATGTTGGTCTTGTATTTCTGCCTGCTTTAAGCCCTGCAGTTATCATCCAAGTGTCATTCTGCATGAAAACAAAGGCTTTGAAAAGGGCGTGGACAGTGAGAAATTAAGCAATGCCCTTCACAACTTTTCTCATTACCATTTTACTGTTTGGTTCTTCATCTCAGTACTTCACCTGTAGTATCTATGAACTTGCTCCACATTAAACATTCACTTGGAGGATGGGGTGACTGGGGTGATCTAGACTTCCAAACTTGCCCCTCTCCTTGGGGCCATCAAGATCCCAAATGTAAAACCCTCTCTGTCCAAATAATCTCCTTGAATCTTGTAATTTACTGCACGTGAGATTTACTATCATGGTGAATTTCTCCTTTTGAAAAGGTGAAAATCGAGCCAAGAGCTTTTCTCTGCAGTCCCAATTCTTATGTGCCCAGCACGGTGTCCTCACACCCGCGTGTCTCTGCTGCCGGATTCTGCCGGACGGGAATTTCCGCAGGGAAAATCACCGGGAATGGCTCATTTTAACAACCCTTCCCTGGCAGCAGCGTGCTGGGAGGAGGTGAGGGGATGAGGGGAGGCCTTACCTTGGAGCTGCACTTGTAGAGGGGGTGGCTGATGGAGTCCACGTAGTGGTGCCTCATGCAGCGGCTGGGGTCCGAGTCCATCAGGAAGGACCCGTCCGATTTACTGTCCGTGTCGCCCATCATCACCAGCAGCGACAGCATGGAAATAGAAGCCGCCAGGACATGATTTCCCATTGTCGAGGAACTTCTCGCTGGTAACAGCAGAGGGAGGTAGAGCATCAAAAACCCTCCGAATTCTGGGAGCCAGTTCCTTTCCAGGAGGGTGGAAAGTCTAGTTTGAGTGTCTGAGCTGTCATTCTTCTTTTCAAGTCGGAGTCCGATGAGATTTTAATCCATCAAAGAATCTCCTGCACAGGTGGAATAAAAGCAACATAAATCACACTCCTGAGCAAAAAGATCTCTGGAGAAAATAGACATAAATAATATTAAGGCACTCAGGAACTTTCCTAGCCAAAATACCTGCTCAGAGAGAGCATCATTTGCAGTAGGTAAATAGGTAGGGAATATGGCCTTAAGGAAGGAGATGTCATGGCCTTGTTACTTTTAGCATTATTCTATCATTTCAGGGAGAACCTTTTGACTTATCACAAGAGGTGCAATACCATCCTTTTCCACTTGGTGATGACCCTATTGTGTCCCCCTCAAACCTGGTGATTAGTTACATCAAAAGTTTCTGCAAATCAAGAAGACTCCGTGTCCACTCAAGGTGTCAAAGAGGGATAAAGCTCGGCTGCCTTCTGCACTGCAGGTGGGAATGCCTGGCCCAGGCATCTCATGGAAAGGCTGCAGGCAGCTCATGGGAAGGCTGCAGGCAGCTCATGGAAAGGGAAGCTCATGGAAAGGCTGCAGGCAGCTCATGGAAAGGGAAGCTCATGGAAAGGCTGCAGGCAGCTCATGGGAAGGCTGCAGGCAGCTCATGGGAAGGGAAGCTCATGGAAAGGCTGCAGGCAGGCTGAGCTGTGGCTCTGGAGGCTGCCTGGCAGCACCCTGTGCTGCAGGGACAAGGGACACGCCCGGTGTGGGGGGGATGCTGAAGGTCCAGGCCAAGTCAGGGGCAAAGGGGTCCCCCAGAGGATTGCTGAGCCCTGACCTGCACTGCATGAACAACAAGCCAGGCCTCTGGCTGAGCTGTCCTGTTCTCTGAGCACCAAACTCCCCTGCACTCACAGGGACAGGCTTTGTTTGCTCACTTGTCAGGCAGTGCTTGCTCAGTGTCAGTCTCTTCCCAGCTAATTAAAGAGCAGCACCTGAAAAATACATTTATTTTTCCATAATGTCCAAGTAGTATCCCAGCTATCAATCCACTTTCAGGTGGAGATATGTGGCTATCTACCCAGGCATCTGTGTTTCTGGTTCATGGTGGAGATCAGGAGATTCCCCAGGAAGCAGGTACAGGACAGCCCCTGAAACGCTGCCCAGAGCTTTGTGCCAGCAGGAGAAGGAGAATATCTCCATCAGCTGCATCTTCACAGTCCCTTGATCCTTCTCACAAAGCCCTTAGTCCCAACTGGGAGATTAATTTCACTTTTACTACAAGCAGATATAGCTTGAAAGAGCTGTGAATTATCCATCTAAACACAGCCCGAGGAAGGAGAGTCAAAGGATACTCATCAGTACAGTTAAAAGTGCAAAGACTTTCTGAAGAAACTTAAGATAAATCAGTTCCCTACTCACAAAGAAATGCTCCAGCAGAGCCCCCTGAGTATTTTTAGAGCTGATGTGTGCCTTTATTGCCTTATACAAGCCTCTTTCAAAACTGTTTTTTGTTTGCTGGCAGTCCTCTGAGCCGGCTGATACTCATCTCCCAAGCAGCCTCCCCACCAGAGTGCTTGATGATTTGTATATTGCTTTACAGCCTCCTCCAGCACTTCTGTGAGGGGAGTGCCTAGCAGGGACAAACACTTCCAGAGTTCATCCAAGTTGGGATGGCGCTGATGTGACATCCAAAGTCTCCTGCTGGGAAGAAATGTTATTAGGGATGCTCTGTGTGTCAGAGAGACAAAGATGCTCTGTGTATTGGACACTTTTGTTGTTGTTGTTTCAGGCTATCATCCATGTGCTTAAGTAGGAAAGGAAAAATTATGTGACTGTGGATTTAAATGAAAATATATATTTTTTCCCAGAGTCTGACATATGACCTGATATATTTTCCTCAGCAAATGGGGTATTAAAAACTTATTATGTCTTTGCAGTATAAAGAACTTAAACAAACAACACTAAACACTTAGGATCTCAGATACATTTATGCACAGCCTCACTCATGTCAATAAATATCCCTCCAAACATTTCAGCAGCATAGGAGAGAAATCTCTTGGTCATGGGAGCTGGGACAGACTCCCTCCCTGACGTGAACTGTGCTACTCCAGTTCATGCAGATGATGCCCAAGGATTAGCTAACAGGAGGAGGGATGCACTATTTTTTTTCTCCATGTTTAACCTTTTACCTACATTCCTATTTTTTTTATAAAGAGGCTGACCAAAACATGCTGCTTGGCAAGGTCTCCCTCCAACATAGTTAATCATTATTACACACCCAGTAATTCCCTCTCTGTCCAAATAAATTTACTTGATATTAGACGGTCTGATTTCATGTGATATTACACCCAGGGATCCCCATTTCCCATTCTCTCCATCCCACTGTTAATTCTGTGCTTCTCTATCTCTCCATGGTTTTGATCAGTATGATTTAATACAGTGAGAGAAATCTGAAGTCCTGGCTCAGTTTTCAAAGGCTTATCTCCCTCGTTTTCTTCAGGAAATAATTGGATGACACAGAGTCTGCCTCATGAAAACTCTCTGAGAAAGACACAGGAAAAAGTGTGAGAAAGGGAACATGGCTGTACCTTCTTCAGGATAAGCACAGTACAAAAAGTATGAACACTTCCACAACCTTTTAAAATTGCCCTGATACTTCACTAACAAAGAAATGTAGCAGGTTTTGGTAACAAGACTTTGAAAGAAGTAAAAAGTATCACATGTTTATAAGAAAAAAGAGAGAAAACCATTGTAAATATGATCCATCTCTTGTGAAGTAAGTGGTTACAGTTGTTTGTAGATACACTGGTAAAATATGTAGATATATTTCCTGACATACCTATGGGAAGCATGCACATAAATTTTTCAAGCACATATTCTATATATAACATACATGGAAGAAAAAGCCTTGGAGGGACATTTAAACACATGGAAGTTAGGGTGTAGATTTTTGATTCTGTGAAAAAAAAGTCAAAATATTTTCACTTAGATACATCACCATGATGAGGAATGCTATTTTCCATATTTTCCATTTCCAGCTGATGTTGTGCAATTGCTTTTCATTTGAATTTAGCATTATTATTATTATTATTATTATTATTATTATTAAGTTAAAAATCACATTCCTTTTAAAATGCTGTCTGAAATTGTAAAATCCTAGATAGCACATGCTATCAGGATTGGCATAAGTAATTTCCAGTCTATACTGCTATCCAAAAACACAGAAGCAAGTACAATTGTGGTCATCAATCATCATTACAATGACATTTTGTTTCATTTGGAAAATACACTTTTTTACTAAAATCAACAATTCCACAGAGATTTTTTTTTTCTTCGATTTCAGCTGGTTTATTTTCTCACTTTCTTTTCATGTAAAAACTGTGGTAGATAGCTCATCTGCCAAGCTAAGAAAAAAGAAGAGTAACCCCTCCCTCTTTAGAGCATCCTATAAAGGAAAAGATGCAAACAACACTTCACATGCTCAGGCTGAAATTTTGCTACAAAAATATATGGCCTAACAGTGGATGAAAATCACTACTTCTCTATTTTTTTAGAATTTACTGAGATATGGAAAGTACATTTTGTAGCAATGGCTTGGTTTCCTTTCCATTTAACTGGTTTTCAGGATTTCATAGAGACATAACATACTAAAGCTTGTTACAGCTGCTACCTAAAGCTGCTACAGCTGTTATCCTAAAAACTTCAGGGAAAAATAGAAGACATCCCAAAGAAAAAAAAACATATTAACATACAGTTTAAGACTATGTTACACATGAACATAGGTGCAAAGTTAGGGTTATTTTTCCACCTCCACGTTCATATTAACTGCTTTCTGAATAATAAAGATTTCTTATCATAGTTTTAATACCATTTAGAGAGTGGTGAAGGCTAAGGTTTTGTTTTGCTTTAAGGACAGAAGAACATTCCATCATCTGGAATTATTTAGCCAGTCACTTTGTGAGAACGTAAACAGAAATTCCCTTTTTGCTATGTATCTTGGAAAAAATAAAGAGCTGAGCAATTCTCCAAAGGTCCATTGGATCTGCACAGCTTTTGCCCTGGGAGGTAGGAAGGGAGCAGAGGAAAAGCTTTTTCATGGGGTGCTTCTAGTTGGCTTTCATGTGCTGGGCATTTTCTGTGTTTGAGACTCCTGCTCGAAGATGAGGGCACAGTTTAAGTCACTCAATGCTTTTTGTGTTTTGGGGGCTGCCAAAATCCCCTTGAAGCAGTGGTGTGTGTATATAACTTAAGCCTGGCCTTGCATGCTGTGCCTATTTAGTAAACACAATTACTTGGATCCTACCATGTGGTTCCCTCAATCTGAATTTGTTATGTAAACAGAAGAGTTGCAAGAACACTCAGTTTCTCCAAACTCCAGACCTAAAAAAGTGTCACTAACCATGTATGTGTATATATATGTGCCTGTGTGTCAATTCACTGCTGCTGTTCTGACAAAAAAAAAAAGCCACAAAGTTCTTCATGAGTTGAAAATGAATTTCTCAAGAACTTTATCGAATTTAGAAAAGTTTTGATTTTCTAGGAAGATAAGAATTTGGAGGCTTCACTCTCCAAGATCCGGACTGGAGTGGAAGCAACCGTGATGGACGAATTTCTGAGTCAGGCTCCACAAGGGTTTGTTCTGCAGGGTTAAATCCTCCACTGCCATGACAAAGGCAGCACAGTTCCCAAAAATCCTGCAGCACCCACAGCACTCTGGTGGCTTCCAGCCCACTCAGCCATCCCCACCACACCTGGGAACAGCTTGGGAAGCACTGGGAACTGTGGGACTGAATAGTACTCATGAAAATCTGAGCCATTCCAGAGAACAGCTCATGGAGTAGGAGAGGCAACCCCAGATGAGAGGCTGTGTCTGACCCTGCTCTCTGTAGAACCACCTCAGAATCTTTGTCAGTTCCAGCATATCTTTTAGCTCTGTAGATAAATGCAATCATCTTCTTATCTACTTATTTGACTGTGGCCATTTCTGTGCCAGCAGTGAAGGAGCTGGACTCTGGTGCATGCTATCAAAAATCCTCACTTCACTGAGTGGCCACACAGCAGCTGGGCAGCAGCAGGTGACCACAGGCAACCCCAGTTGTCTGAGAAATTCCTCCACACAACGTTTGAACAGGTTGCTTCCCATCCTGAGGCAGGGCAGATACCAAACCAAGTATTTTGAGTGAGACCCTTACAGGTCTAAATAAGTGAATGTTGCCCCAAGGTCTGGTTGTGCTTAAGAGGGTTTGCTTGACTGACATCCAGCTGTGCTGGAGCTTGTGCCCTTCCAAGCCAAGGGGAATGTCCCCATCCATGGTCCAGGAGCTCCATCCACCCTTTACACAGCAGGGCAGTGTGTGCCTGCATGGAGGGTACACAAAAAACAAACACTCCTGCCAGAGCTGGCAGCAGTGGTGGGCAAGAGGAGAGGAGAAGGGAAAAGGCAGTAAGAAGGAAAACAGGCTCAAAAAAGGAAATTTAAGCCTCTTTGTCTGGTTGTCCATGGTAGAAAAGTCCATTTTTTGGTCCTACTAAGGCTGTGCTAAGAGAAACTCCTGGAAACCATTTTTTACTGTGAGACTTCCCTAAGTGTTGTCACATTTCAGGAGATGCATACCTGTGGCTGTAAGCAGACTGAAAAAGAAAGAATAGGAAGACCATGGCATGTGGAGCACAGGAAGCAACATGGCAATTGCAGCAAACATAATGGAAGCACCCTGGGAGCCTCAGCCCCTGTGGGATGAGAATACATGGGACTGATTCCTGGGGCCCCAAAAGTGTTCCTGCTGTTGGGGACCCGGTGCATGAGGTGGAACAAATCCAGCTGAATGGCACTTGAGCTGTCTGAACTTCCCTCTGCTTTTGAAGTGCCCAAGAATATTTCCAGCCCTTCAGGTAGCAGCAGAGGGGGAGCAGGAGGTGCCTTCCTGCTCTGTGGTTGAAATAACAAACTCCAGTGGGTGCTGCGGGCTGGCGCCCGGCCAGCAGACAGGCACAGGCCAGCACGGAGAAAAGGGTTTAACACACTCACAAAGAATAACTGCTGGGGGACAAAAGAGTGCTTGTATTTTTATTCTTTCCTTTTCCTGCTTCCAGGAAGCTTTAAATAGATTGATTAGGGGCATGCATGGGATATCTCTCTAATGAGGGAGTAGAGCATTTTAATGGTGATGCCAGCCTGGGATTCTTTCTTTATTCTTGTGTCTCGCTGAATATCAGAGCAGTCATGGTCTCGAGTCTCAGACAGCAGAGGAATACAATTTTCCACTCAGTCATCCATCCAGAGGGTGCTGGATGGGATTACTCATTGGTGAAGCACCAGGTGCAGAGCTGAGCAGTCCAGGGCTGCCCATCCCTCCCAGGAGGCAAACCAGCAAGGGTGGCTGCTGGCTGCAGTGCAAGTGTTCCCAGCCAAGCATTAGCTATAGGATTTGCTTCAGTAATTACCTCTACTTCAGTCTTATGACCCAACATGAGGCAAAATTACTCTTGGCCAAATTACAAGTTGCTGAGAGGTCTAGGGCATTCAGGCATGTGTCCTCTACCTGTTGGAGGGTGTTACAAGCAGGTGGGCAGTTTTTCTTCTCTGTCTTTTCCATATTTTCCTCAAAGGCTTGTAGTTATCCATAGATGCAGGAGTAGGAATGGGTCTTTTTATTCTTTAACACTAAGCAAACACATCCCTGCCACTGGGACCAGCAGAGAGTGTTATGCATGCCGGAGACAGCACATGATTGAAGGGGATGTTCCCTCTCTTCTGACCCCAGGGGCAAAATCCTTTCCTCTTTTACACACAGGCAACATTCAGACCACCATCCATATACCTCATCCTCTGATAATTAGGGAACCTAAACATTTGGCTCATGGTAACAATTCTGTGTCTTCTAACAAGGGGAGCAGCGCTGCCCTGGGTCCCACTCCCTTTGAGCCGTGCTGCTATGACAGCAATGTGATTGTCACTGCCATGGTATGCTTAACCTTTGCCAAACCAGAGCTGAGGCATTAACTCAGATCCTCAACCCACATGTCTTAAAGGGCAACATAACCTGTGCTGCCTCGGCCCGACACAGTCTGCAGCTCAGTAATAACAAGCACGAAAATGTGACAAGCATGAGCCGTAAAAATGATTGATGCAACTAGAAAAATAACAAAGAGAAGCTGAAAAATAGCATTGAGGAGGAGGAATTCCTGGGACCAGTGTCTCCATGGCACCAGCAGCCCCCTACCCTCACACCAGAAGAGAGGCCACACTCTCCTGTAGTAGAAAGGATCTCCATGCCACACAATGAAATTCCAGCAAACAGGACAAGGACTGATGGTGTCTGGAAGAGGCAGTGCCACTGCTACCCAGATAATAGTTTGAATTAGATTATGTGAGAAAAGGAGGAATATATAGACGACCAGCTGCTCAAAGGCTTATTACAACCTTGCTTTTATTGTTCTGCTAAGTTAGAGGTGGGGCATCAGAGGGATTCCTAACATACCACTACTGAGAAATTTTAATATGTTCCACACTGACACATATAAAAAGGAAATAACAGCTGATCACAGCCAGCAGAGACTGCAATATCTCTTCATATGCATGCACAGAAATGTGGTCAAAGTGGGGTGCTCTTGGCTCAGACACCTGAGCTAACCTGACCCAACTAAACCTTTCTCCTGCCACTGAGTTGAGTTTCAGCAAAAGGACTGTCAAGTGTGAGGTCAGGCAGCAGAAAAAAGGTGATCTGGACATGGCTATCCACCCCATCCCAGCATGGAGAAGGGCAAGGGAGCTGAGAGGCAGAACACTCAACACTGATGAAAAGAAACACGTGTTTACACAAGAGACAATGATCCGGGGGAACAAGATATCACCGAGGGCAAAAGTTTAGCTGGGCTCAGAGAAGGGACCTGTTGTGTATGGGGGGGTTACAGTCACAGGGGCTTCACTTCTGAAGAGTTTTTGGAAGGGTTGTAAACCGTCAGGACTCTAGGTTCAGTGGATGGGGTTAGGGAAAAATCCTTTGCCCCAGCAAGTTACCCCGGAGCTGCTGCCACAGGGTCTTTGTGTCTTCCTTTGATGTGGCCGCTTCCAGAGGTGGATTGCTCAAATAACAGGGGGCTACAGTCTCACATAGCAAAACCTTCCTAAAACTCAGAGGGAAAAGCCTCTCCTCACACTCAGAAGGAGTATGAGACAGAAAAATTTGTAATACCTATAAGACAACTATCAAATATTTATAATTGTAATTACAATAGTGATTGGGAGGTGGGGAGGGGGAAAGAGAGGATTTTGTTTTCTTTCAGTTAAACAAATAATCCACTAGACAAGCTGAAAAAGTGAATATCTCAGTGGTTTCATGCAAGTTTTGCCATAGATAGTCAATTCACTCCAAGTCCAAGGACAACCTTGAGCACTTCCTAGTGCATCTGAGAGCAGAGAAGCCAGGACAGGAACAAAGCTCCAGAGAAATGGAGAATGGAGCCAACCGTAGGAGGACTCCCTGTCAAATGAGTCACAGCAGGCACCAGTGTGGGCTGCCAAGGAGGAGGCTTCCTTCCCTCCCACCTGGGCAGGAGAGACTGCAGTCCTGGCCAGGCAAGAAGGCAAGAATATGCAGGTGCTACAAGCCTCAGTGGTGTGCAAGGGATGGTTCCAGTGGGACAGGTGGCTTTTGTGGAAATCAGCCATGCCCAAGGAGCTACCTGGGGTGCTGCTGCTGCAAACTGTACCCAAGGATGTCCATAAAAAATATCCTGCTCTGCAAAGGCCAGCACACATTGATCTGATCCAAACCAGGCACAGCACAAACCCAGGAAACCTACATGGGACACCTTCAGCTAGAGAAATGAGCATGTAACTAATCATAAGCAGCCCCTAATTACACCCTGTTCCTAAATCAAATTATATTTTACTTTGTAAGCTTGAAATATCTATTTCTTCCCCATTTGTTTTTAACTGGAAAGTCTCAAAGCATTGTTTTATAATACAAAATAACATTTCATAAGCATCAAGAGCATATCAGTGTATATATAAGTCACATTGGGAATCCCTGATTCAAGCTGATAAGTAGTTACTCACAAATAGTGCTATTAAGGTCCAGGAAATTATTCATGTGTATAACTACTCACAAATATGAGTAAGGTCCCACAGCAAGAGCAAAAGTGAGCATTATTAGTAATTCAAAAGGAAGGGACAAATAATAGGTACAGGTCCTAAAATGTAGATATTCTTACATTTTTTGAGGAGGAACAAATAACAGCACAGTGATTATTACAGCATACTTACTGCCACACCAGGCAGCTGGGTTGCTTCTATTAGAGAACAACTTTGCAATAAAGTACTTATTTCAAGTGAGATTGTCCCCACTGTTGGTTTTAAATATTCATTTGCCTTCAAGTGAGTTTGTCCTATTACTGCTTTTGAAAGACCTTTCTCAGTCCTTTTTCAACAGGCAGAGTTCCTCCCTCTCAGACACGTTTATAAAGCTTTAGGAGCTGTAAGTGACGTGTAGCATATAGGAAATATATATTTCATCTCTAAAGAGCTGCAGGAACGTTAAGGAGTTACTTTTCTCTCCCAGACAGGAACAAATAAGATGTGTTATGGGGAGACTATAGGAGAAATTTTAATGAAATTGCAATTTAGGATAAGAAATCTGCCTGGTAGTCCACACACATACATATACACACACTCATACATATACACACCAGCCCATCTTGCAAATCCAGATCTGTCACAAGAAAATCGCCCCCTCCCAGCACACACTGTGTGTGACACTGCAGCAGCAGCTAACCCAGTCCTGAGATTGGTCTTCCTTACTCTGTTCTTTGCTGCCGGACCCATCCACTTGAACTTTGGGGGATGAATTCACTCACCTGGATCCCGGCAGGGAGCCGGGGCAGTGTCGGTGCCCGAGCCCCGCAGTGACACTACGCTGCCACTCGCTCACCGCGCTCACCGCAGCCAAACCCTTCTGTGGTCCCGGAGAAGCAGAGAGCCGTCCTGCTGGTGCCTCTGGCGCTGACACACGGGGGAATGCTCTGCCGGGAAGGGAGGAGAGCCTCCCTCCCCCTCGGGCGGGCGGGCCGGGGTCGCGGAGCATCCTCCGTGTCAGCGCCGGGCGGCAGAGCCGCGCCGCGGGGCAGCCCCCGAGCACAGCCCGCAGCACAGCCCTGCCCAGGGGCTTCCCCCACGGCTCCCAGCCAATGCAGTGCGTGGTAAATCTGTCCTGAGCCACCACCAGCGCTGTCCGCTCCGTCGGAAAGCCCCGCGGAAGTTTGGATAAATAAATATTAATGCACGAATTCGGAGCGCTCCCGCGAAGCGTGAGACGCGAAGCTGGAAATAAATGTTGCCTGTTGTTTCAGATTGTTCTGAGCACTCCAGCAGATGACTGGCAAGAGAACAGCAGGCGTAAGCAGTGAGAGAAGTAAACAGTCCAGCTCTGAAGTGGCGGGCTTGCCGTGCCCACAGAGCCCTGTTGCAGTGGCACAAAGAGGTGATGGCCATACCAGTGCTCCGGTGAATTCAGGGCACAGTCCGGCGTGCCCATTCTCTCCACAGACACACATCCATGGCCAGCACAGAGCTGCAGGCTGCAGCTCAGCATGCTCACCGGAATAGGTGTTCAGCCAAGTTGCTCAGAAACACCCTGGGCTACCTATTTGACCACAAGCAGGCAACCTTCAGACAGGAGATAAAGGACACAAGGATAAGGAGACACAAGGACTACAGGGACTAGAGCTGTGTTGAGTCCATTTAAACACAGTTTAATTTAAAAAACGGTACAGGGACAGCATGTCTCTGTCAGATAAAGAGATTAAGCACTCAGTTTAAGTCCATGTAATACTCAAAATCGGTAGGAATCTCTTATTTGCATGCTTACCTTTGGAAAAAAGCACCACTCCGTCCTTCCCTCGAACCCTTCAGAGAGCTAAAAGAGGTCCTGTAGCTTCCAAATGCCTTTGTTCTTCTGTCCCTCCATCACATGGCTTGCCTTTTATATTTGCAACACACAAAAGTTAGGGCTGTTGTTTAAGAGAGAGAGGGAGAGAGGGGGAATGTCAAATGGAAAAGTGCCATTGCAGCCATATATCAATCAGGGCGGCAGCAGCAGCAGCTCTCTGGCAAATGGGAATTCCACAGAAATGTGAAGCCCTTGTTATCTGAGAAATCACAAAACACCACCAGCCAAGCTCCCCTCTGCAGGGACTTCTTATTATTGGCAAGCCAGGAAATAGAAGGAAATGTAGGCGCTTTTTAAATTGCTGTTATTGTTTCAGATCTGGAGATAAGGACGCTGTGGCATGTGTGAGCCAGTGGAATAGAAATCCTGAATCAAATTCCTCCCTAAACAAATGCACCATGTGCAAGATAAAGCAAACCACTGGGAAGCAAGGTAATGGAGCTAAGTGAAGAACCTGACAGTAATGATTTAAAGAATTTGATAACTGTTTGCACTTGGAAAATATCCATAGAAAAACTACCTGCTCCCTGGATTACTCATTAATCTCTCTTTTTTTTTTTTTTTTCTGACCAGTTTTTCTTAGGCTTTTTAAAACTGTGATTGATCTCAGATAGCCTTAATTCAAGCTGCGCTGCTTCACTACAATTGGTCAACTAAATCATCTGACATTCCCTGACTCTCCAGTTGGGTAAGCAGACAAGCATTTTCTGTATAAATGCTTGTCTGGAAATTTGCAATTCCCTTGCTCCAGGCAACCTGCCCTGAAATTCTGAACTTTCTGTTAAATAAACTCAGCAGTTTGCTCAGAGAAAAAAACCCATTGTCTTTCTACTTTACACACCTTTCTCTGAAGAATGCCAAGTTCAAAAGAAGCTATCCTCAAAATATTTTATCAAATATTATGGGTGTATGCAAAAAAANAAATTATGGGGTAAAAAAAAAAAAAAAAAAAAAAAAAAGAAAAAGAAAAGAAAGAAAAAGAAAAAGAAAAAGAAAACAATGCCCTGAGAGGCTGAAGGCAGGCTCCATCCACTGGAAAACCCCACTTACAACAAGCACATCACAGCTCTGGGTGCACCAAACCCTCTTCTCCACAGAGGAGGGTATTTCCCTTCCCTCTGGAGTGCCCCCTGGTCATTCTGCATCCAGCACAGACCTAAGCTGGTTAATTAAAAAATAGGCAACATAGCTGGCCATTCACAAGCTGGATCTGTTCAGAGGCACTGGCCAGCAGATGGACAGGGTTCTGTGTCGATTGTGTTTGAACTCTAAAGGAAAGTTGGTATTTGATGGATGATGTTATTAGCTAAATGTCTTATGTGGTATAAGATCAAAGAACAGATGGGAATTATGCCTTAAAAATAGAATAATCTAAAAGGGGAATGGCTTTTAGATGAGCAAGCATCATGGAAACAATAAAGGAGACTTTCTTTGGCTTGCTTTGCTGTACAGCCAGGTTTGACTGGTGGGATAAACAAACAATTTAGGTTCAGAATTATTAAGATGTGAGTTTTGCTGCACATTTTCCCCTTCATATTCAGTGTTTACATTTTTTTGCCTCTTGAGTCAACCTTGTGTTTCTCTCCCTGACCAAATGTGTCCCAGCTCTCTGTGTCCTCTGAGGTCACCCAGGGTGGGTGATGGCAAAGCTCATCAGTGCCTTCACCTCGCTGTGACCACAGACTGAGACTGCTGCCCTGGCACAGCACTCACCTCAAACAGAGAGCACACCTTTTAAATTTAGCCAACACCCTCCTTTAAAATGAAGGCTATTGGCCCTGTGGTCATTGCACTGCTGTGTCTGTCCTTTTCCACTGGCAAGAAAATTATTTTAATATTCTGGTTACTTTTACTAAGAACCTCCCACGTGCAAGACACAGCAGCTTCTGGATGAAATACTCCAGGACACAGTGGATATCCTACTCATGGTCCTCACTGAAAATGGTGCTTTAGGGTTTTGTTACTGGCACCACTTAGGCTTCTTGTCTTTGTGTCATCTGCAGGTGACAATATCTGTATTATTTTTTTTGGTCGGGTGTTAAGCATACTCATCAGTAATTCCTCAAACAGTGGTATTTTTTGAGATGTAGTGCTCAGCAGTTTGCTACCACAACATAAATACTTAGTACAGGAAAATCAGCAAAAGTGGCTTTCAATTTTTTTTATCTTCAGTTTCCAGACTCTGTTTGGCAGCCAGTAGAAGTTAATCAGCAATTAATTGACCGCACAGCCTGGTGACTTATAAACTGACACTCTCATTTGTGGCCTTCTGAATGAACTTGCACATGAGCACAAGCAGAAAAGTAAAAACTCTAATGTAGCCTCCCCCCAGCTCAAGAACACTGTGGCCCATAACTTTTTCATAGCTGTTCATAAATCTTTAGCCTCTCTCAAATGCAGTGACTTAATCCCACCCATAAAACCAGACATTTTGAAGAAACAAATAAAAGCAGAAAGAACAGGAGCTCAGAGCTCAGTTTTCAAAGACCACTAGACATCTGAGATGACCCCAGATATGAGATAATATTTCCAGAAGATTTAAGGTATTCTGCTCCCATCAGCTCTGATCTGAGTTCCCTTCAAAAGAGGCTTATCTCACTTAGAAATATTGGCCTGAAAACCAAATTTAGGCACTTTCAGAAGCAAATGTAATTTCCAAATTACTTTCAGTATAGGCCCAATTCAGACTGACATCAGTAGGAATTTTTCCCTTAGAGAACAATCATAGATATTCTGCTGATTCAGTCGAACTAAATATATGTATATATATATATATTTAAATAGAGAATTGGGTGAGATAAATCCCTCCCTTGTAATCTCAGGATGTAATTTTGGAGAGATGAAAATCCACTATTTCATGGAGTTCTACCAACCTCCCTAGTTGAGTCCCCATAAAATGTATTGGAGGACCTGTACCCTATTCTTTATTCCATCATCACCATATGAGCTACAAGACTCCTGCCTGTCCTCAGAAAAACATTGGATTACTGTTAGCTGCAGTTCAATAGGACCCAAATATTTACCCTGTTGGCACCATCAACCCCCATGTTCCTTCTTCAAAGGAGCAGGATTTCACCTCTCCATCATGCACGTGTTGTGCAACACATTCAGACTTGTGCAGAAAACTCAATATTTCATTTTCATCTTAGGGGTTTCCCAGTGCTGCCTCTCTGTAGTGTCCCCCAGGCAATTTTGACATTCTGAGACAGCAGTAACAGAGCTCCAGATCATCAAAGGTGCTGTCAGAACAGGCATTGCTTGGTGTCTGTGCTGGTAGTGTCTGCAAAGACCAGGAGAGGAGCACAAACTCAAGGACAACCTTTAAATGTAGATACACACTCGTGCACAGACATAAACATTGCACCCTTTTGCTGGCAGCAGTTGGAGGGAGTGGGAAGCACAGGAATGCAGTTCAGGGAAAGGCCATGCTTTGTTCCATTATTGAATTGATGAAGGAGGGTTTATATTTGGGGATTGGCCATCAGTATTCTTCTCATAACTGTGAATGTAGGAGGGACTGAAAGCATTGTAATGGCAATCTACAGCAACAAAAAATGTAATACTTATATAATTAACTCATACTTTGTAGATGTAAGAGGTACTCAGAATTCCTAGGGGAAGTTTTCTATCATTTTATTAATAAAAATAAACATTAGGCAAATAATTTTCCCAATAAATAAAACTACATAACCAGATACAGGAATGAAGGAGCAGGTGGCACAAAAGTCTGTTTAGACACTCAGTGCTTTTCATCTTTCTCCCTATGGTGCTTTATCTCAGATTTGTTATGCAAGGATATTTAAATACCTAAACACACATAATCTTCTGTAAACTAAATGGGTCTCTTCTTTCAGTGTTTATGTGTATTAATGAATGTGTGTTGTTAAGGAACAGTAAATGGAAATGTTTATTCAGTGATTTACACAAATGCCGTTATTACAGCAAGGCTCCCGTCATCTGGGGATAAGGCTGCTAGGGAGAAGTCTGTGAAAATTAGGTCTAAATTATATGCTTATTAATTTTAAGACAGAAAGACATATTGCTTAATCTTTAAGCTGACTTGAAAATGAAGCTGCAGAAGGACCAGGAGTTGGTGTCCTCCTTCAGCAGGAAGCCTGGTGGGATCCCCTCCTCTGAGGTGTGCTGCCCACAAGGCACAAACTGCTCTGGACTGTCAGTGCTTAAAACAGACAAACTGAGGAACCTGGCAATGCAAACAATGTGCCAAGGGGAGATCCTGGATGAGGAATGTCTTGGCCATGTCTGGGGGAGAGGGGGGCAATGCAGAGGTGTGGGAAGGTTTTTGGGAGTGAGGCAGGCACACAGAATCACTGCCCTGCCCTGAGTCACAGCCAGGCTGACCTGCACTCACCAAGGGCCCCATGGATGGTTTGTAAAGGACAAGTGAAGAAACCTGGCTTCCTGCATGTTTTTCGCTGTCCCTCATGGTTACCCACTCAGGTTTTTCCCCTACATAACCATCAGCTCCTTGATCCCCACATCTGTTGACTGTCTGTAGTTAAATTCTTTGTCCTTTGCTCCCTCCCACAATTTTTTCAGCTCTTTTTGAAAGCCCTTACAAGACTGCTGGCTGATCAAGGGGTAGCACATCCTCACTGAACAGCAAACACACCCTGTGGCTTCTCACCTCCTCAGGCAGCAAACTCTGGGTGCTTTGGTCTCCCTCTGCAGGGCAGATGCAACATTCCTGCCCAAGAACCACACCTCCCCACACGCCCAAGAAATTGTCCAGAGACTTAGTTTTCATTGTGAGATCTCAGCCTTGGTGTTAAAATTGGTTTACTTTGAACAGCTGGATGAAAAAGCTGCAGGGAGAATAACATCAGGGGCAAGAGACAAAAGGCAACTCAACTCTACAAGAAACTTATAAATAAGAGAGTAAAAACATCTGTTCTACCTTCAGGGTGCTGAAAGGTGAAGTGCCTTAGAGGAGATTATTGTCACCCTGATCCCTGTCCCCATCCCCTTTGGAGTGACTGGCTGCACCCCTCTGCTGTCCTTTGCCACTACTTTACACCCAAGGGAGAAAGAAGAAAGCTACTGTGTCTCCCTGAATTTCAACATCATGGATCAACAGTTCTGCAGGCACTTGTGAGGTTTATCCACCCTCTCTGCAGGCAGCTGTCTCAGTTTCAGCTGGGATCCTCTCCCTGTCAGTGGAAACCACAAGTAGGCACTGACTGAAGGGCTGCTCATTTTCTCAGATGGGATTAGATGGAACTGCCTGTTGGCAATATCCATTTATTAACAACAAAAGGAGCCAAGAGCCAGCCTGATCTGGACATCCAGCTATTGAACACCTTGGTGAGGGCAGATGAATTCCACCTTCAAGGTTGTTTGAAATAATCTTACAAACATGTGCAGTATCAGCTTAACATACCAGCCAACAATCTGCAGTTGCACGTAGGTCAGTGTTAAATATCACACTTTTTCCAAGGCTGCAGGGAAAGTTTTGCATCAGACCCCATGGGATGATGACACCTAATGTGCAGTGTGCAATTTGCAGCACATGTTTTTCAAGTGAGAGAGAAAGGCTCTCTCTGTGAAAACTTATGTCAGATGTTTATCTGAGTACCAAAGAATGTGGAAGCTTCCATGTGGAGACTTCTCCGGCATTTGTATCTCCACACCTCAGTGGGTGAAGTTGGGTGCACCTTGGGCATCCACACTGGTCTCTCTACCCCCTTATCCCAAACCATAAACAACAACATTTCTGCAGATTCCTGTCCCCAGGATTCTGCCGATTCCTCTTCTCAAGAAGTCAGATTTTGTCAGAAAGTCCTAAAGAGCGCCCAGTGGCACAGCTGGAGATTTTGGATCCATACAGACTGGGGGTTAAGGATTCTAAATGTGGCTTGAAGTATCTTCCCTCACAAGGATCAGATCCCAAGGGATCCCTTGAAGCTTGCAGGTCATTGAGCATCAAACTGCAGCTTCATTTCTAGGATGGCTTGCAAAAGGTGGAGAAAACTCTGAGGTAGTAGGAATATCTCCACTCAGCTGAGAAAAGCATCATTGCCTTCCTCAGGATGATTATCAAGTTATGATTGTGGTTTGAATATTTCCATAATGACAAAAAATACCCATAAATTTGCTTAGAGTTGTAAAACTGACATGGCAAGATCCAGAGAGCTACTAACAATAGCAACCTCATTTTATTGCAGTCTCCTGCCAATACCACACAATATAATTTTCTCGTAGTAGAAATACAATAAGCAAAGTGGAGAATATGTTTTTCTATGCCATTTTATTATGCAAAATTAAACTGAAACCATTTGTCTATGACTCAGGTTTGTGTGGCCACTCCCTGTGCAACACCTCATGTTTTAAAAGGAAGCATTAAATGAAATTCAGTCTCAGCTAGGCAGTTTGGATTAAATCTTTAGGGCAACTCATCATATGGGAAGCTGCTGAATGTAAATGCTATTTAGAGCAGGAAATTGGTGGTTCATAATTGACATTAACTCCAGTTACCCTCCAATGTTCATGCTGTACTTCATGTGAAATTATTATAAGGAAAGAAAGGCCATTCCCTTGAGCAAGTTCAAGTTAATGTTTAGGAAACCATTGAAGTTATTATTAGGACAAAAGTCATTACAGTGGAATGGTCAGATGCCCAGACTGCTCCCTTAGCTGCAAAGCCTGTGAATTTCAACACCTCTTTGCAGGTAGCTCTTCAGACATTTGGTCATTTTGGCCAATCCAACCAAATTCCAGCTTCACCAGTGTCCCAGACAAATCTCCCACCTACTGGACAGAGCCAGAAACAAATCCTTTTTCAGCCCTCCAGATTTGCACTGAAATCCACGCTGGTGTCCAGATTTACACACACAGGTCCCTGTGATCCTGGAGGGACTCCTGGAGGAGGTGGAGCAGAGCCAAGGACGTGCCCACACACAGCTGGATGAGGACCTGGCCTCAAAGCAATTTTGGGCCTGTCCTGGCAGATAGCAAATTGCACCTTGCTGCCATTCAGACAATGGAACCCAGGGGCTGGGTCCTCACCTAGTGAAACCCAGCAAAGCTCTGTGGCTTTTGCTGTAGCTGTGACTTTGCACCAGGGGCAGATCTGGTGCCACCACTGCCTGGTCCTTGCCAGCTGGATGCTTTTCCTCTTGGTGCCCACAGCAGAGGTGAAGCTCACTCAGAGTAAAGTGAAATGAAGTTCCTCAGAGCAATGCCATTTATTCAGTCCAAAAGGACATATGAACTTAATTATTCCACCGTAACATTAGCATAGAATAAGGAATTAAATAGATTTTGGTGTGAGTAAAGCTTTGGCATCTTATGCAATTTTTTATGATTTTGGTTTTTTCTGCATAGAAGCAGAAATATCTTTCTAATATAGAATATACCTTGAACTGTAAATCAGAGGCCAGCTTCAGGTAAAGAAGGAGATTAAAGACTCATACAGTTATAAATTTATAAGTACCTTTGAGCTTGAGAAAAGGCACTTTAAACCACTGCCTCATTATTACCTTTAGAAAAGAGGGATTTGGATTCTTCTCTACATGGAGTGGAGCTCTGCAGCCCCAGTGCTGTGCATGACCAAGGACCCCAGGAGAAAAGGAATCACTCTCCACAGCTGGTCAGGCTCCTGGGGCCCTACAAGTTGCAGTGGATGCTTGGGGCACAGAGAGGTGACAGGTCATGGAAAGCCAAAGCATTCACCATCCTTTTGAGGAAAATGCCACTTGGGCTGTGATAACTGAGACAACAGAGGGGTTTTTTGGGGGGGAGTAGCAAGAGCATCAGCACCCAGCCTCAGGAACAAAACAAACTGAGAAAACATTATTTGTGTGAGACCAGAAGTGCAAAATGTCCTGGCAGAGGTGAAGCATCCTGGAGTTGAAAAGGATATCAGAAAAAGATATTAACTGTGGTGTACTGAGAGTGACCTTGGTAAAGGGAGTCTGCAAGACAAAGGCAGAAGAGGCAGGAGAAAGAGCCATTTATTGGTAGTTCCAAATAATCTTCAGTTCTGCTGGGCAAAGGAATCATTGTAGAAATGTGAGTCCTGTGCTTCATCTGAAAGCTAAAAATATAAATAAGAGGTTATCAAACAGAGGCTCTAAAAAGGAAAGTTTGCCCTCACTTAGCAGAGCCAAAGCTACAGCACAGCTCCAGGAGCTTCAGGAACACACCCCTGGCAAGAGCCTCTCCTGGAATTACTGCCTGGGTTAGAACTTGGAGGCTACTGCAAGATGCAGAATTGACTCTGGAGCAAGGAACAATGATTTCCCAAGCAAAGGAAATCAATCAGAACAGGCTGAGGCTGATACAAGGATGCAGAGAAACTGAAAAGAGCCCTGAAATGGAAGGCAAAGCCCAGCCTGCTGCAGTGGGAGACACTGAAAACCAAATATCCTGTACATACCTTGGCAAGCCACAGCTGAGCTCAGCATTTGGGAAAAGAGTAACAACAGATTACCTTTCCTAGGAAAAAATCAACATGAACCCGTGGTGCACAGCATGGGAGAGGAGGATGGTGACAGCACCATTAGAGGCAAGGGGCTTACAGGAGCCATGAAAAATGCTGTGGGGCAAGATAAAAGGACAGCCAGCCCATAGGCAAATGGCAATAATCAATTTTCAGCTGGACAGAGCTGCACAGGCTGATAAGGGTCTGACAGGGTTATGAGCACTGAGAGAAAAGCTACAGGCAGCATAAAGGAAGAGAAGAAAGGGCTCAGAAGGACTGCTCCTCACTGAAGGAGATAAAGGCATGTGCAAATGAAAGAGAGAGTTCATAGCAAAGTCAGGGATTTTTAAAATGTCACATCCTTGATCTCATCCCTAGGGTGAGCACACTGGAGCCAGAACAGCAGAAATGGCTGGGGGACTCCTTAAACAGCAGAAGAAAACACAAAATCACCTCACAGTCCCCCTCTCCACAGGGAGGACTCCCAGCCTAGGGTGAGGTTTGAAGCACACTGCTGTGAGCATCAGAGGTCCAGGGAGAAATTCAGCCCTGGAGACTGAACACATCCATCCACAGGAAGAAATGTTGCTTCCTTAGCAAATAAGGAAAATTAGGTCATTCTGTGAACAGGGCAAGATTTCCTCTCTGCCCAGAGGGAATGTGCTGACAGCACCTACAACACCTGACACACCAAGTGCTCTGTATTGGGAGTCCAGAGGAGGCACATGAAGGTGAGAGGGATAGAGCACCTCTCACAGGAGAAAAGGCTGAGAGAATTGGGATTGTTCAACCTGAAGAAGAGGAGGCTCCAAGGTAACCTAATTGCAGCCTTTCGGTGCCTGAAAAGAGATTTAAACTGGAAAGGAACTTTCAAAAGGACAGAACAAGGGGTCATGGCTTTAAACTAAAAGAGAGTAGGCTTAAATTACATATTAAGAAGAAATTCTTTGGTGTGAGGGTGGTGAAGCATTGGAATATGTTGCCCAAAGAAGTTGTGGATGCTTTATCCCCTCTTCAGTTGTACCTTCCCTTGGCTGCACTGATGCCCTGGGTATCTACAGCTTCTGTAAGACTTGGCTGAGGTCACAATCTCCTACCAGGCTGGAACATCTCCTTGGAATGACTGCAGGGATGCTTGGAACTGGAGGGACTCACCCAGCTCAGCTCACCCCTTCAAAAGACCAGTCTGGAAAGTAAAGCAGCCAGGCTGCATCCCTTGTTTGCAAAACAGGAGGCCTAACATGAATTCCATCAGGGAAACTCCTAAATTCACACCAGCACTAAATTTCCCCTTCCAGCCATGCAGTGATGGTACCTATTTTGATATTTTCAACACTTATGGTTCTAATAAACCCAGTTAATAGGATGGTGCAATTGTATTGTTTCAATGCTTAAAATGGTACTGTAGGATCCTGATTTCTCATGGTAGTTCTGGGAAAGAATCATGGCTGTGCTCTGAGTCTCCTAAAAACCCTCTAGAGGCTGGGAATATGGTACCTGCATGTACCTCCAGTTTACTGTCTTGTTGTTGAATACAGAAAAGAGATGATCAATCTATAGGAATTGTTGGTTTGTTTGTTTTTTTTCTTTCATTGTTGATGTTCTCACTTAAAAAATGAGAGGTCTTCAAAACTAGTTGTCAAACAGAGATACACTCATAATTAACAAGACCAATCATTTTAATGCCACAGAGCAGGCTGTGGTACAATGAAAGCTCTGGGATCTGTGCACACAATTAGTGCACCTTGGTCCCTGCTATCCCAGCTGCAGGTTTTGTGTGCCTGAGCTGCCTGTCCTCAGATCTGCCACCTGTAAACAGCCATGCAAACTCACCTTTCTGGTGTTTCTAAAGTGAGAGTTAAGGCTGTAGGGCCACACTGAAGTAGATCAAGCCCATTCAACCATGGAGCACAAGGAGCTGCAGTGTAGATAAAACACCAAGCATCTCTGGAACTGTGTCTTCTAGAGCTGCTTACAGGCAGGAGAAATCCCTGTCCCCTGTGAATTGGGGGTGAATTGCAGCTTCCAGATCCAGACTGCAGCTTCCACAGCAGTGAAAATTCACAGTGCCAAGCCCTCAGAACACGCTGAGGGCAGGAGGGCTTTGCCAGCACTGCAGGGCAGCACAAACAAACACCAAACCCTGGGGCAGCANAATTGGGGGTGAATTGCAGCTTCCAGATCCAGACTGCAGCTTCCACAGCAGTGAAAATTCACAGTGCCAAGCCCTCAGAACACGCTGAGGGCAGGAGGGCTTTGCCAGCACTGCAGGGCAGCACAAACAAACACCAAACCCTGGGGCAGCACAAACAAACACCAAACCCGGGGCAGCACAAACAAACACCAAACCCGGGGCAGCACAAACACCAAACCCTGGGCAGCACAAACAAACACCAAACCCGGGGCAGCACAAACACCAAACCCCTGACTGCATCTTGCAGAGGGCTCCAAACCCTGAGGCTGCTCCCAGGATCTGCCCTGCCCCAGGCTGGGCTGCTCCTCCCCACCAGCATCCACTGCTGGAGCAGGATTTTGGCTGGCTGGACACCTGCCTGGTGCTGCACACCAGGGCAGATGTGATTGAGGCAGTGAGATGTGTTGTGTCATGGCACAATAGTTTACTGAATTAAAAGAATCTAATAGTGAAGTCCAAACAAGATGGTGTTGCTTCTTCAGAGCAGAAATTCTCAAAATAATTTAAATCAAACCTTCTGATGCAGAAATGCAACATCATGGTTTGATGACTGTTTTTCTAAGGATTTGGGTTGTGGTTTCTTTCTGTGATTATTACATTTTCACAGAACATTTCATTTGCATTTATGCTGTACTTTCCTGTAGAAAATGATGTCATTAGAAAACATAATTTATCTCTTCTGGAGTTTTGCAATAATAAAACTGCAATTCAGGATGTCTGCAGTTGTAAATCAAACACACTTATTTTAATGGCCTGGTCTGCAGAGCTGGAGAGGCCAGGTCTATCCACCCAGTTTGTAATGAGTTGATGAACATCCCTGTTCCCCACAGCAGTCTCAGACTGCTCATAACACTCCAGCATTGATGTCTCTATATGAACAGTTTCTTTAATTACCATTGCCAATTCTGATTTTCCACGTGAAGGCAGCCACCTTGCTCAAATGTTGAAATCATTTATCACCTGTCAAGAGGGAGAGAGTCTCTTGGCAACCCCCTGTGCAGTAAGATATGCTTTGATCTCATCTACGGTGTAGTAAGACAAAGTACCACCTGTTATGAGGCTTGACAGACTATATAAAATATAATTTATGTACATTACCATCTTGTCTGACATAAAAGAATCACATAAGAGAATAAGAAGCAAAAAACATTTTGTAACTGTAATCGCAGGCACACATATCTTTAATTTATGACAGACTTAATAAAAAGGGTTTTCTCCCAAATATATGACTCTTTCCAGGAGCTGTGCAGTGACATCATATATATGGTCTTAAATGAAAAGAATGCCTGCAGTCAATACAGTGCTACCAAATGAAAAATAAAAAGATACAAAAGGTCTGATAAACCTGTCTGGTCAGTCTCGTGTGCACAAAGGACCAGAAATCTAAAGAAAAGAGCTAAACCCACCAATCAATGTGTAATTTATTTTCAGATCTTCAGCTGGTAGAACTCCATTAGCAGCAATACCCCAGCACCCTCCCAGATGCACAGGAATGAGCAGGAACATTGTCTGGAAAGATGAGTTCCAGTTCCCACTAGCAGACCTCACCTTGTCCAGGTGCCTCAGATGATCCAGAGGTGCCATCCAGCTCCCAAAGGGAAACCAAAATCCTTCTGTTCATTTGCAGATCCTTGGTGGGCAGGGACCACCTTGAAAAATGGGCAGAGGAAACACAAGTGTTTGCTGCCAGAGGAATCTGGTGGAATGGGCTGCAGTGCCAGGGATGGGGCAGTCCCAGCAGCACTTTAAGAAGTTGTGGATGGGAGGGTCATCCTCCCACATCACTGGGAGGCACATCCCCTCGTGGCATGCAGGGCATCAGGATTTGCATTTCCATTCCTTTAGAGACAGACATGGTCTGTTTGTGGGGCACTCTCTTTCAGGGAGGACAAAGAGGCATTTCTGCAACATCTCAGGGTATTTCATTGTCATCCCTGCTGTGTCCCTCAAGGCATTCAGCTTTGTATCCAGGGTGAAGGTCCTTGATAGACAACAAATCCCTGCTTGCCCTGATGCACGCTGCAGCACTCAGAAGTAAAACACAACAGGGGCTTGTGAAACTCATCTGGAAGTTTTTGTTCTGGTCTTCAACTCACACTGAGGCTGGGGAGGATGAACAGCCCCTTTGGCCCTCATACAGAAAAGTCTGGCTGAAACAAGGCCTGGCATCCTTCTTTACCCTTACAGAGGGGTGGCAGGGTCAGTTGAAAGCATTTCTCCCCCAAAACTTCCCAACTTTGATCTTTGCATCCAGTGCCCTCACCAGAAATATGCTGTGGGGCACTGCCACCCACTGAGTGATGGGGAAATTTTAGCATCTGGAAACTGAAACCCTTTGTGAGAAACCAAAACTCAAAGGGGATGGCTGGAGCAGCTCTGACTCCCATTAGGCAGCAGTGGGCTTTCTCAGGAGGGCACTTGTCCTACAGCCCAGGAAGGGAGGTGAGAAAAAGGATTTATGCAACCTCCCAAGACATCCATGGGATGCCAGCACTGTCCAGCACCCTGCAGGCACCAAACACCAAGGATCAGGGAGTGACTTCCTTTGGGATCTGCGGGGTCTCCTGAAACAGAAGGTCATTTTTACACAAATAGGCCTGGAAAGGAGCATGCAGGCTTGGAATTTTTCAGGAATCATTGCATGATTTTTTTTTTTTTTTAATTTTTTTTTAACTTGGTCCATCTGTACTACCCTATCACTTCTTTTCTCCAAACAAGCCAGAGCTTTGAGATCAAATACAGAGGTGGCACAATTTGTTCTCTCCTTTGCTGTGCAGCTGCAGAGGGTGAACACACAGACCAATGCAATGCTCACTTCTCATTTACATTCAAGTGCAGTGCCAGAAATTGGTAGCAAGGGTTACTCAACCCTGCAAAGAGTTTTTTCTTTCTTGCTTTCCAAACAAAAAATGGTTTTATGTTAAGTTTTTGATGGGGAAAACCAACATATCTATCACCCTTTCCACTTTTTTTTTATTCCCTCAGTAGTAAACCTCTGTTTTGATGCAAGAACTTAAAAGAAAGCCAAAATCATTTATTCATGTCATGAATTTGTCCAGACACTAAACATGTTTAAATGTCATGTTCCATTTTCTATTATGTCCTTATAAATCAGATTATCCTGCTACTGTTCTGCGAATTTATTCTCAGGAAAAAAAAATCCCAAGCCCCATTTCTTGCTTTCTACTAAGGTTTGAGGTTCATTCTTAAAATTCCTGGAACAGAACAAAAATGGTTCAAATTGTCAGAGTTGGAAAGAGAAGTGCTTGGAGGGAAAAGAGCAGGGAGCTACTAAGAGCAAACAAGGCTGAAAAAATAATCTTGTATTTACTGAATCTCTAACTTTCGAGTGTCCAACCTACAACTGCTACTGCCAGGCAAGCCTGATGTTTATACATTTTCTTTTGACATTTGAAGATTAAGTAAATCATATTTATATGAGATAGTACCAGCACACACTTGACTCCAGTCTCTCCCCACCTCTGCAGGACCTGTCACCAAAGGGATGCTATGGAAACAGCATCAGGTGGAGATGGCCAGGAACACACACCCATGCAGGAGACCAGCACAGCTAATTTATCTCCTGATTCAAGGGAGCATTGACAGAATCTCCAGCTCCCCTTCCCTTCTGTGCTGAGCAGTTGCTGTAGGTCTGTGTTCATGTGCAAATCTACCTGATAGGCATGTGCTTGTTATCTCAGTATTTGTGTTTATTTACCTCTTCAATTTTTAGTAAGGATACCATTAAGGATACCAGTTCTTGGCTGCTGTTAGTTTTATAAAGTAAACATGAAGCAATTGACTGTAAGTATGGAGTCTCCAGTGCTTTACTGAGATTTCTGATCAGAAAAACACACAAATCTCCTTAAAGGCACTTCACTTTCTAAAGATTTCTGAAAGGTATCTGAGATTGGCTTGCAGAAGCAGAGAATTGAGCTTCCCCTTATTTTAATTTATTTCTGACCCTGCCTCGTGTTTACAAGTTCATTTCAGTGACTTTTGCTGATGGTGGGAACAGACTGGAGATCTTTTTCCTGAGGATTTCCATTCCCAATGAAAACAGTTGAGTCAGACATGGATGAAGAGAGGAATGGGGAAGGAAGGAAGGCAGGAAGGAAGGAAGGAAGGAAGGAAGGAAGGGAAGGAAGGAGGGAAGGAAGGAGGGAAGGAAAGAAGGGAGGAAGGAAGGGAGGAAGGAATACAAAAAAGAGAAATACAGAAAAAGAGTGCAAACTATTTTAAAACCTTGATTTAAAACCCAGTCTGAGCCAGGCCTGTTATAGAGAATATGTTTCCTTGGGGGTTTATAATGCAACCACTACAGAGAAACCAGCATGACCTGACACAGCATGAACTATTCAGCAGCCTAGTAAAAATATGAATAGCTCATAATGACAGGAGAATCAAATGTTACTGTCTGGAATGTGAGATTATAAAAGTGAGATGATAAAATGCCATGATCCAGATTGAAAATCAATATATTTATTCAAGTTACCAGCAAAGGAACACAGACTATTGGAAAACAGTCAGTGCATTCCCTACAGTTGCCACCAGCATTCTTTGGATAAGACGAGAAGTTGCAAGTTTAAAGTAAAAATAAATTAAAGGGTTTTTATTTCAATCCAGAGTATGCAAAAATAGAAAATTGAATGAGAAGTTTATAGTGAAAATCCAGAGTGGAGGGGTGAACAAGGGCAAGTGCAGCACTGATATCTCAAAAACAACAGGCACGTTACCTTACCTGGAGGGGTTTTCAGAAGGTGCTCTGCTGTAAGGCAATGCCCTTGCAATATTTAAAGGGATTTGCTGTTAGAAACTCTTGGATTAAGGAATTTTATTTGCACCAAGTGAAATATCAAGGAGAGAACTAGCCAGCCTGTCAGGTTAGTCCCTGGGGTTGGTGCAGGTCAGTAATAGCAGTGAAGTATCCCTCCTCAGGTAAGAACTTAAACAAATGTTTAGACTGTGCATATTGCTGAAGTGTTTATTTAAGCAATTTAATACCCCCAGGCCAGACTAATGAAATTCAACTGCTATTCATCCCACCACACAAGAGTGTCCTCCATACCACAGATATGAAAGCAAATAAGATAAAAGGAAAGGTGAAACAAGAGGTCCTACTTACCTGTGCTATGCATTTTGTCTCCTTTTTATTTTGTTTTTCTTATGGAGCAATTTTTAACCAATCCTGAGCATGGTTTGCATTAAGTCTAGATCCCAAATGACACTCACCATGCAGCTGTTTACATCTGGCTCACAGGTGAGTTACTGATGTTTGCCAGGGGCAGAGGGATGCCTTAGAGGGACCTTTCACTGCAGAGACAGAGAGGAGGAAAGGGTGAGGGTCTTTATTATTCCCTCCCTATTACAACTTCTGCTATGGAATACAAGTCAGTTTGCATGGAAACACTGACTGTAAAAGGCTCCAGATTTTCCTTTAAGGTAGTGAAAAGTGTAGTAGTGAATACATGAAGGAGTACAAGGCGCGTTGACTAGAAAAAAATATTGCTTAGAAATGCAGGTAAAGCTTCCACCATCAGGACCTCAGGGTACAGCCTTTGGCTGTGCTGGGATTGCAGAGTCCATTGTCCTGACTGTGTCCTGCCCCAGGGGACAGAAATGGGGGCATTAGATTAAAAATCTGTCAAGTGCTCCCTGATATCTGGCACTGTGGTTTGTACACACACTCCAAGGATCCCTCCACATTAAAAATCCCAGTATGACACTGAGCTCAGTGCTCCTGTTCCCCACAGGCTGAGAGGTCAGCCCTGGTTCTGAAAATCCCTTTACCATCCTCTGCTCAGAAACCAGGTGCTGGGTCTGACAGAGAGCAAACCTGCAGGCTGAGGGGAGACCTTAATGTGCTCTACTGCTACCTGAAAGGAGGCATCAGGTCACACTGGGGGAGGTTTGTGTAAGATATTATGAAAAATTTCTCCACAGAAAGCATTGTCAGACACTGGAACAGGCTGCCCAAGGAAAGAGGTAGAATCACTGGCAGTATTCCAACATGTGTGGTTCTGGCACTTGAGGACAGGGTTTAGTGATGAACATGGTGGTGGTTCCAGGTTGACAGCTGGGTTTGATGACCCCAGAGATATTTTCCAACATTAACATAGCTATGGCTCTATGTAAACCTGACTGGAGAGCAGGACTTTTGCACCCCTGACAATGTGGGGCCTGTGTAACACACGGGCTGCAAGGAGGATAAACCAGCATGCCTTGGCTGTGTTCTCCCACCATCATAGCCTGAGAAAGTAGAAAGCTGCAGGGCAGAAGGATGCAGGAAGCAGGATGGGGTGAATGAGCAGGAATCCACCCCTTGCACTGCCAGCCTGGCACTTTGAGAGCCAAGAGCATCAGGGCTTTGGCAGGGGAGTTTTGCTGGAGAGGAACAATGCCACAGACACGGGGGTAACAAAGAGATCTTTGTGAACACCCTTGGCCTGCAGCACAGGACCAGGGCTGCCTTTCAGGCTGGCTGCCTGGAGCACTGAAAGAGGACAAACAGCTCCCCAAGTCAGGATAACATGACTGAAAATCCCAGGACATCCCCTGAGCTCCCTGCCTGAGCAACTCCTCAACCGTGCAGCAACTTCTTCCTCGGGGGGAAGATTTGAATGGAGAAGAGGGGGAGATGTGGGGGTTCAGGCAGTGGGCAGAGCAGGAGCTCTTTGCATGCATGCACACGTAGCTCTGGCTGTCAGGAGCCTGGCTGCAGAGTTTGGGAAGCCCTGCAGCACACAAAAGTTTCACTGAGACAACAATCCTAAATTCGGCGATTTTGCTCTCCTGAGCCAACAAAAAAATCCCGCCCTCCCTCCCCCACCTTTGGCAGATGAACTGCTTCCAGATTTCCTGATGAATTATCACTAGGAAGAGAAATCATCCTCAGCCCTCTCTCACTCAGAAAACTGAGGATTTTTCCCATGGTCTGTGTAAAATGAATTTTTTTTTACCCCGTATTAACACTATTCATGCTGCCACAGCAAAGAACTGCCTGTGCAACTGTATCTCCAGTACGAGTGTTGCAACCTCTCTGAAGAGCCTACAAAATAAAATGCACCCACAAATTCTGAAATCAAACTCACCACCAAACTCACCCACTGCATCTCTGACTCTGATTTTTTGTTTTTCAATATATTTAGGCCACAGGAACCCAGTTTACCCAAAAAGATTCCAGCTTCTTTATAAACCAACTTCGCAGAAGATTTTTCTTTTTAAATAACTATGTCACCAAACCTATGCTTTGACCAACATTCACAAATCAGATGCTCATCATCTGGATTGGAAGCCTGTATTTTATTTTCAGTTCCCATCACAAATTCAGTCATCAACAATGCCATCAGGCTGTCTCTGAAATCTTCTGACACCTCTGTCAGCTTCAGAGGTGGGCACTACCATTAGTGAAGTGAGACCCTAAATCTTCCATGCACAGGCATGCCTGCAGATCAACACACATACTGCCACTGGACTTGCAGCCAAATATATTCAAAAGATATCACACTGCTGTGCCTCAAAGGAGACTCTCAGGACCACCAGTGACTCGGATGAGAGCAAGGATGGCACTTGCTCTGCTGGTGTAAGACTGGGCTTTGTCTTATCAAAAGCTCTGCCCTTCCCTCACAGTGACTTCACTGTGTGTTCAGCATCCTCAGGGGAAGCAGAGGGGCAGGGCTGATCTCCTCTCTCTGGTGACAGGGCTCGAGGAATGGCATGGGTCTGAGGCAGGGGAGGTTATCCTGAAGGGGGGCTGAGCACTGGACCAGGCTCCTCAGGGCAGTGGTTGCAGCACCAAGCCTGAGCTCTCTCAGGAAGTGTTAGGACAATACTCTCAGGTACATGGTGTGACTCCTGGGGTGTCCTGTGCTGGGCCAGGAGCTGGACCCAATGATTCTGATGGGTCTCTTCCAACTGAGCTTATTCTATGTGGAACCAGAATCCTGCTTCAGTGCAGAAATCCAAGCCAACAGACTGCTTCTATCCCTCAGGTTTCACATACTAAACCCTAATGGGATCCAAATGGAAAATCATCAAGTAACTAAAACCAACAATTGAATGCCGTGTGTTTCAAAAGAAATTTCCCCTAGCATCTAACTTTCTAACTTTTACATAACTGCCACCCTCAGCTCATAACCAGAAGCAAAACAAACCAAACCCACCCGTGAAAAAACGAACAGCAACAAGCAGGAAACAAATAGTCTGTAAACCCATTTTTGCAGCCACTGCCATGGCTGCCCTGCAGACAGCCCCACTGCAGCCCAGGGAGCCTTCACATGCTCCCCATGACACCTGACACACTCCAAACCTGTGCAGTACAGGACTGATGGGAACTGTGCAGTTGGACAATGTGTTTGTGCTGGGGTGAAGTCTGCTGGACAATCAATAGAGGAGCAGAGCACACAGTTACCATCTAGAGGATATTTTTCACTAACTGTTCCCACCGAGGTCTCAAAGGACCATCCTGAAAAGTGGCTTCTGATACAACTCCAAAAGTCAGCTGTGGAAAGGAAAATGCTCAAATCTACTAGAGTGAAAAAGAGAAAGAAATTATGGACTCAACAAAGTCCACGTACTTAAATCCTACTTTGATCTTCCTTCTCCCTGGCTGAATGAAGCTCGTTCCACATGGGCTGCCTGCCAACGTATTTCCCCCTGCTTTTCTCTCAAGAAATGAACGTTATCAACTTCCTCTTGCTAAAACCCCATCTGCTCACAGACTGCAACCACCTTTTTTCTCTCAAGTTGACTGGTCATCTGGCACAACTGTGGTGAACAAAGAGTCATCTCTCACCTGTGTTTTGGCTTCCTGTCAGGGAGATGCTGCTACTGGTTTCTGAGTCATGAGGTGAGAGCTACATGTCCACCAATATAACTGTCAGTTTTGGGGGTTTTTTTTGTATTTCAGCTGGTCTAATGAAAGATTTCACAGTGCTCTTCACCCCATGATGAGGTATCCAGGGGATACTGCTGGGGAAAAACATGTCACACGAGTGCCACACACCTTCCTCCTTAGGCCACAAGGAACAGCATTCAGGTCCTTCCCATGCCCACCAGCCTGCCCTGAGTGAGAACTGAAACACTCAAATCGGGTAGAAGTTAATAGACATCTTAACAAACAAAGTTTGGGATGGAAAGCCAATTGTGGCTCTGAGCTGGGGCAAACTCCCTGCTCCCAGCCCTTGTACAGGGAACCTCATCCCTCTTCCAGGAGCCTGGCTGCACTGGCTGTGCCCTGTGGCACCCATGGCAGTGGCTGCTCTTCCCACCGTGCCCATTCCCATGTTCATGTTTCCCATGCAGTGACAGACCAGCTGTAATCCCCAGGCTGTGCCTCTTTGGCAGAAACAGCTTTCCTGAAATGCACGTGAGCCCTGGTGCTCCAGTTACTTTCAGGAATGTGCCCCTACCAAGGATTGAGCAAAATAAATATTCTCCAGTTCCATATCTGTTTTCATGTTTGCTTATGCATACCTGCCTCCAGCTCTGTGCAATGCTTAGACCTGCCAACATCTCCTCGTTGTTAGAGAGCATCTCTACTTCACAGGATCATTTTTCACTTCCAAGAGCCTTTTCTCTAGAGGACAATCACAGCTGCCTGCTGCCGCTCCCTTCCCAAACCCACAGATATCACATGCAGAGTTACAGTTCCTCACAGAGGCACTGCATGGAGTAACCCCGCCTTACAAAGAATTCGTGCTAAAAACAAACAAAAAAAATCATATCTGAAGAATACTAACACCTGCAAGGCTTCTTTGGGTATGTTAGTGAGCTAAGGGTGTCCAAACATTTTTTTTTGCTGTGGGACTTAGGTGAACTGTCCTCGTAGTTACTCAATTCATACTTTTGTTTTGGGAGCAGTTTTTTTGAAGTGTATTTTCCTCTTGTTCATAAAGCACAGCTTCATTAAGTATTGCTTTTCTTGTTCCATATTCAAGCTACTGCTTCACAAAGTGCCCCAGATTTTCCTCTAATTCTCACTGATGTTTCTAAAGGTGTCTGCAAAGTGCTGCCCCAGAGCGCTACCCAACATTGCTGATTTTTAGTGCACAATCTTCTTCCTCTTCCTGCACTCAAAATTTGCAGCTGTGACAACCTCTAGTTTTCTGGAGATGAGAAAACTTAGGGGGAAAAGACCAACTCTCACCACTGGAGAGATGAGGACCTGCAATGTCTCTCTTTGCCATCTTTAGCAAGCTGCAAGGGAAGCACTGTTGGAGTCTAGGATATCCCTCTGACAGCCCTGGAGAATCTGGGGGCTGTACAGGGGGGTCTGGGATCTGTACAGGGGGGTCAACTAGCTTCCTACAGAGCCCAGGAGGACTCAGATTCTGGCCTCTGCCCATGGGAGTGAATACTCACATTGTATGAAGAATCACAAGCTGAGTAGATTCAAAATAAGTAGTATTTAGTCTATCATAGAATGTAAATGTAGAATCTAAGATTTTAGTATATGGGGTTGAAGAGACAAGATAGAGGAATTGGGGAGTGGCCCTGGTGTTCCTTGTTCTTGTTCTCGTCCCCCATTTNGAGGAGAATCTCGGGGGACATCAACCCCGAGAAAGCACAGGGATTGTGGCTGCAAAATGAGGGCTCTTACACTTGAGTTTTGTCAGGAAAAAACACTGAGCAAGTTGTTTCACCCCCAGCAGATTCCTCCTTACAGCCAAGAGTGATGACACTTGAAGCTTTAATCTTCAAGGGGACAACAGCATCCAGCAGAGCAAAGCAGACCTGAACTCTGTCCAGCTCATGCTGAGTGAGAGAAAAACCACAACTGTCCTCAGTGGTCTAAGTTCTTTGATGTGCAGAACTAGTTTTGGTTAACCAGGTCCTCAACACTCTCTTGTTTCATACCAAGAGAGAGTTTGGCCCATAGAGTTCACGCTGTCAAGAAAATCACAGGCAGCTCTCAAAAATGGTGTGGATAGGTTATGTACCTTGGGCATTTCTGTGGAGGGTTCAGAGGCAACTCCTCTGCACCATGGAGAGCTTCAGGGTGCTGTGTGGTGCAGGCAAGTGGATAAATTTGCACATCACCACGTGCAGCTGCAGGAAAACTCCCTAGATCTGTTTTGCAGAAGAGGCAGTCGAGCAGTGGGGCTGGATGTTGTAGGTGATGCTGAATGGAATTGTTGGCCCTTGCTCCTGTGGAAAAAGGAGGCAGAGAGACACAAATTACCTCAGCTCCACACTGGAGTAATACCTACTACTGCCCAGACAACTTGCTTATGCAAAAAACCCCTAGACTGTCAACTTTTGAACATTTATAAACTGTGCCAGGATCCAGATGAGTGCTCTGTGTGTGTGAATTTATGAAAGCTAATGAGTGTACAAGAGCATTTTTTGGCCCTATCACAGAGCTAGAGATTTTGCCAGCAGCCCAAGCAGTGCTGCAGGGCAGATCATTTAAAAAACTGGTCCTGAACCTTTCAGCTGCACCTGAAACGTGGCACTTTTCAAATGAGTTGCAGATGCAAATAAGATCATTTGAGCTCTCTTTACCCATTTTGCATGAAATTCAGCTTTGTGGGGAAGATCTCATCATCAGCTTTGTGGGGAAGACCTCATCACCAGTCTTCAGGCTGAGAGCAGAGTGTTTGCTCCCCTTTCCTTCCACTCCCTCATTTCTGGGTGATGCATGTCAAGAGCAGTGCACAGGAGGGGACAAAACCCTTTCTTGCAAAAGATCGGGTTTAACGAGACATGAGGTTTGTAAGTGCCAGAAGGACTGCAAGAAAGAAAAAAGGAAAGAAAAGGAATAATAAAGGTCATCCAGTGGCTCTCCAGAGCTGTCACCAGGCAGCAGTGAGCCCTCAGAGCCGTGAGAACCTCGCTGCCGCCCAGCCAGGCCAGCAGTGCCAGGCTGGGCTCACTCAGCACCCCTGGGCCATGCCCTCAGCAAAGAAAGGACCCCCTTTTCTGACAAACAAGCTGTGGGCAGGGTGCCAGCTGCCTGTTCTGAACGGGGAAATGCTGCTCCTTGGAGAAAGGCTGGAGCCAGGCACTGGAAAAATTTAACCCTTCCGGGGTTGGGTGGTTTTGCACAATGTCATGGGGGCACCTGGTGTGCCCAGTGTACCAAAACTCACCAGTGACAAATCCTGTCTAGCACAAGCTGATGAAGCTCACTCTTACAAGTGTTGGGCATCAAAAGTCCTTATGCAGCACCTCCAGAGCAGACAGACATCTATCTATTTAATAATTGGCAAAGTAGGGCTAAATCAAAGGCACAACAGCAATTGTACTATCCCCAGATATTTGGACATTTACCATATTTCTCATGGTGGTGTTGCAGTCTCCATAACTCTGTGCAGCTGTGTGCCCCACACTGCTCAGCAGTGCTGCTCAGCGTTCCTCATTCCTCAATGTGCATCATCTTGCAAAAAAGAAGGCAAGGACAGCTTGTGTAGTGCTGCCAGTTTGCTTTTCCTCTGCAGCCAAATGCAGCTGATCTTCAGTGCTGAATCTGTTTCCCCTGCACCTCCACCCAGTTTATTTGTTTGTCAGATGTGTGAGGGCATGCTTTGACTTTCTTACTTTTTTCATCCATCCACAGACCACCCATCTGCCTCACACACCAGCACAATATGTTGAGTACCCCAGAATGAAAAGCATTTTCCTTTCCCTTCCAGAGCCTTGGCATGACAAAATGCTGAGATAAACTACAGCTTTGTGTTAAGAAAGAGCGACTACAAAATCCTTAGAAACAACCCAGCAGGACTCCTCTAACCTGTTACAAAGGTAGCAGTTGAAATACAGAAGGGCTAAAGAATATTGCCCACTTCAGAGAAAAGGCAAAAGAAAGTTCTTCTCAAATTACACACACTTTGTGGTAACTTGTGTGAGCAGGAGGGGACTGAAGCAGTCTCAGAAGACTCCACTGTGATTTACAATGGGTTTGGAAGGAAATGCATAAGTTTAAAATATTACTGGTCAGCTTGTCAGGTCCTGCCAAGGGACATGAACATCACACAGTTGCTGCAGCTATGAAGAAGTAACTTGGATAAGAGCCACTTGATCCCATGTCATATCCTACAGCTGATCTGGTCCCTCCAGGCTTGCCCTGGTTCCTGACCTTTGTCTCTGCTGTTCCCTGATGCCCTCACAGCATCTTTTCACACCATGAGAGCCTGCTCAGGGCACTCCATGCATTATGGATGATCCAAGCCTTCCTGCACTGTGCCTGGGTGCCTCAGCACTCCTGCTCACTGCACGACCCCTTGCCCTTCTGTGACTACCCAATAAAGCACTTATCCTTCACATGAAATTATAAACTCATGTGGCTCCAAAAATAGGCAGTGTCATCTGGTTTGGAGTTGTGAACCTTAAATCATTGGCTTAAAAAGCAGGAAAAAGCCTGTTCTTCTCCATTAATATGAATAAATAATTTCCAGGATGAAAGTCTACACAGAGTGATTTGGCCTAGAAATGCCCACATCCCACTTTTCTTTCAAATGCAGGTGTTTCTGGTTTGAGTGGTACCAGTGTAGCAAATTTGGGAATAATTAAATACTAATGTGTTGTTTCATCCCCTTTTTTATATGGTTCATAGAACAAAATTTCAAATTACTATAGCAACAGGTGAAACAATACTCTGGAACCTGTCAATATTTATCCCATGATCTAATAGGGGTTTGTTGACTGTGCTACTCTGCAAAGCAAGGGCATTAACTCAGAGCTTTATTCTTTTACCATATGGTCCCCAGGAAAGAAATTCTGTCTTACACTTTGTACTCTGCACTGCACTGAAGTGCACCAACAATAAGTTTCATAAAGAAAGCCATTAGTTACCTGTGATTAAATCCCACGGCCCAGGTATGGATTTAAAATTAATGGAAATCAAATTATGGACATAAAACTGAGGTTGCATAGATCCAGATGAGTGTTAACGAGTTGAAGGGCTGTGAGAATAATGTGTTATTTTACTGTAATTGTAACATGTGTTTATCTTTAAAGAAAGTGTCTGTGAAAGGTATTGCACAGGGATTTAAGTCATGTGGGTAGGTGCAAGTAGCACAGGATTAGGTGGCTGGGGGACCAGGCTAAGATTAAGGAAGTTACGTCATTCCCAAATTCAGAAAACTCAGGAGTGAATCTCAAAGGAATGGGGAGAACTCCAATAGAAAATTCTTCAAGACAGAGGTGAATGAGAGGATGTTGCACTTTCTTTTGGTTAGTGGGTTTTTTTGTTGTTGTTTTGTAGGGGCTTTTTGAGTTGTCTTCCTATGAATCTTTCAGAAAATACAGCAAGACAGTCACTGATTGTGTTGGTCAGCTCAGGGATCACTCCCAGACCCGTACACAGAGACCCAACTCTTGTGGGGCAGATTCATTTCACAGAATTACACAGAAGTTTTTGACTTGACTAATTTGCAGTAGCATTTGTTCCTATGAAATCACTTTTGCAGCATTTTGGGAAGCAGCAAACTGCTTTTTAGGAGCACACAGCTCATTCAAAGCTGGTTAGTTAGGGCATGTTAATACATCTACAGGACTGGCCATGTACCCCTTGAGTATTGCCAGCACTCCTGGCTATACCAGGAAGAGTGCTTCCAAAAAGTCAGGTATGAAGAAGTTTTCAGATGTGGGATTCACTAACCATGGAGAAAAGCACTATTCCTGGATTTAGAAAGGAAGAGAAAGTCCACATGGACAATGGTAAAGCAGTCAGTGGAAGCTCAACACCATGATATGTTCATCTGAATTATTGACAATCAGTCAGGGACTCTGAAAGCATAAGGGGAAGGAAAACAGCCAGCATGGATTTGTGAAGGGCAAATTGTGTCAAATAACTGAATTTCCTTCTCTGGCAGAGTCACAGAGCTGGTGGGTAGGGGGGTGCTGTGGATGTGGGATATCTTGGCTTCAGAAAGATTTCCAACAGCATGAGGCTGGAGAGGTCTGAGCAGCACTCTCAGAGATAAAACTGGAATTCGAAGCAGCCCAGATAAAACAAAATAAAACGGATCTAAAATCAGCAGGGTGAAACCCAGTGAGAGGGCAGCATTCAGGAAGGAAAACTCAGGTGCCCAGAAGAAGGCCAAGCTGGGCAGATGGGCTGGGCTGCTGCACAAACCAGTCTGGGCGCCAGAAAAAAGCAGGGATCGAGCATGAATGGACAATGTGATATTGTTGGAAAAAAGGCAAATGTCATTCTAGGACATGCCAGCAAGTGCTGTAAACAATTGCTCCACTCTGCTCTGCTTTGAAGAGCCCTGAGGTGCAGCCCTGTGCCCAGACCTTGGCACCAGGCTCTGCAAAGAACTTAGGATGATGGCAACATATAGGGCAGAGGAGCTGTGAGGGACTGAAATGCATTATTTATGGGGAAAGGATGAAGGATTTATTTGTTTAGGCTGGAAAAAGGATTCTGCCATAAATAATATGGAGAACAATATTAAATGAGGAAATTCATGAGGTTGCTGGCATGGGGCAGCTACGTTGGTGATCTGTGAGAGACATCAGGAAGGGGAACTGGTCCAAACTGCTTGGGAATAAACAGGCTGCCAGGGACAAGGCAAGGGGGCTTGCTGACCTCCCAGGACACTGCTTCATTGTCCCACCCTCTTCCTGAGCAACATCCAAACCCACCAGAACCACCAACTTCTGTGAAACCCTGGCCTGAGGTGATACCTCTGGGGAAAGGAGCAAAGGGCTCCGAGTCCCATGCAGCACATTTCAATTTATGACTTCTTGAGCAGCTGAGCCCCTGAGGATGCCATGGTGGGCTTTGGGCATGCAGGGTGGGAAGGACACGACCCTGCTGTCAGTCTGTCCTCTGCCACATGGCACCCTGGGGTGGCTGGGCTAGAGTGCAGCAAGAATATTCTCCCCCCAGAAAAACCCCAAACCAAACAAAAACCAAACCAACCAACCAATCAATTTAAAAAAACAAATCATCAAATCTAGAAACAACAACAACAAAAACACAAACAACCAAATGAAAAAACAAACAAACAAACAAACAAAAAAATCCCCCAAACTTTTCAAACCCCCCAAAAGCTGAACCAAACCATGACCACTGAAACACCAAGAAAACAACAGTAAATAATTTCTATATGTGAATGAATGCAAAGGACATCTGCAGGTGGGTTAGCTCCATGAGAAGAGTGAACCAGTCAGCTGAGAGAGGCTGAGCTGGAGGTGGCTGCTCCTGTGCAGGGCTGTCTTCCTCTGAACAGACATCAGCCTGGAGAGTGAGGGCAGGGTAATTCCCTCCCAGCAATACAGGCTGGGGGAATCTCTCATTTTGGGGTGGGAGGCTGAGAGCCAGATCACATGGGTCTCTGGTAGTTGCCAAAATTGGGCTTGCTTGCCTTTGGAAAACCAAAATCTCACTCACATTCCCTGTGCTTCACATGACAGCCCTCTCTGTCTGGATCATTTTTGAACAAGGGGACCATGAACTTTGTTTGCTTTGCAGATCATGACAATAAGAGCATGGTGTTGCTATTTGGCTGGCACTGCAGTGTACAAACCAGGGCTTTTCTTACTCACAAGCTGCACCTTGGTTTGCTTTTACACTTCAGTCTTCCCTCACCCATAAACCTCTCCTGGTGAAACAAGTTTTGTGATAAATGATTCAAGACCAATTCTGGAACTGAAGAGGTATTTTTTTTATTGATTTCTGGATTTTTCATCAACTTGCTGTTTTCAGACTAATTTTCTGAGTAGCTCTCAGCTGTAGCCTGGGATTGGATCACACTAGAGAGTTCCACCAGCCTCTGACAGGGGTCCAGCCCTAGACAGGTGTAAACCTTCCCCACCTCCTCAGCACAGCTCATACCAGAATACTCAGGGCTTTCCACGAGCCAGCCCCAACCCAGCAGTAAATCTGCAGCATTGGGATCTCACCCAGGGTAGAAATGTCTTTCCCATCAAAGGACATGATTTAATGCACTTCTGCTAGCCGTGCAAAACCTTGTATTTTACAGCTAGCACATCTTCTGGGACTGTGCAACCCTTTGGATTCTCTTGAGGGGTCCCATTCCAACTTGGAGAAGGGCAGGGGGAAGTTTTTTCCCCAGGGAACTGAAAGAAATCCTCCCTGCCCTCACCCCCATGACTTCTTTCTCATAGGGAGCAAGGAGTGTTTACAACCAGACTTTCTGGGAACAGAAGAGAAGCATATGACAGTGCTTTTAATGTCTGCTGCTTTTCCCAGCCCTCCTCTCAGTTTGTTTCCTGGGGTTGTACACAGTCTCCAGCAAAGAAAAGATTTTTGAACGACCCTTTGAAAATCCTCCTCCACTGTGTCCAGGGAGATAGTTCAGTGAGACAATACCAAGAAATAAAATCATTGTGGGCTTCCTAGTCTGAGGAATACTCTTCAGCTTGAACACATGTATCCATGGAAGGCAGAGATCAAATGAAGAAAACAGGGAAGCATCTCAGTTATTCTAATTAATGACTGAGCAAATGCTGACTCTCGCAAAGTCCTCATTTCCATTGACTGAGGTGCAGCCTTTAACTCACCAGGAATTGGGAGCCTGCACAGCTGTTTTGACAGTGCTGGCAGCATCCCACTGTGCTCATATTCTGGGTTATGAAACTGCAGTTGCTCCAGGCTCAGTGGGTTTGTTTTGCTGTATTACATTTTGGACTTCACAGTATGCTGTACAGAAGAAACACAGAATAAAAAATTGCTCAATATTGGGACCCGATATTCAGAAACTGAGGCTCTGCCCTCCTATGTGTTTTAATATGTCATAAAGGGTTATGAAGTTGGTAGACATCTCCATTCTCCATTATATGAGCCTTCTGTTCCCATACTGGCTCTCAAATGCAAGGCAGCTGTCACAGATTGGGGAGCTCTGGCTCTTTGACAGCCATAGACATTGTGTAAGGTAATGTTGCTGAAGTCAAAACCAGGTCTTTGCACAGAAAATAACTTGTAATATGTGCTGCATGTAAAACATTAGTGTGCAAAATAACATGCATAGGACATTTTCAAAAGCTTTCTGCGTAACCTCAGGACTGGATGGTAAAATCTGCCAAATACAGAATTTTACATAAGAAACCCATTGTGAGATGGAAGATTTCCCAGCATTTAAAAATGTGGTTGATTACAACATTCAAGAACTTGTTCACTTGAGGTATATAAACGAAATCATGCTGGGCACCCATGATTCATGTAACTGCAAGGGAGATGGAGTTCAGGGAAAAACCCTCTCCCAAGGAGGCAAAAGAGACCAGTGTCATCTATCTTCTCTTCAACACAATGTTACTGTAGGAGGATGAAAACCAGAGATCTGCTGTAAGGCTGAGAATTTATGATCATTTCCAAACAGTTGCATGTCATTAGAGAATCACACATGTCATACAAATTAGAAGAAGGTAACATCATGGTTTCTGTCTGGACAGAGGAATGTTGTTTACAGCTATAGTTTTTTCCCTAGAAAATGCTGGCACAGATTGACAAAAATAAGTTCTAATTTATGCCCAATGTTGCCTTGGACTGGTCAGATAAATAAGACCCTAAAAACCCTGACAAAGTGAAAAATAATTAAATGTTCATATTTAAGGATGAAATGATATGCTTTCATGTTTGAAAACACAGTTCCATTTCAGTCAAGTACTTGTAATGTTTGATTTCAGGCATAAAAAGTCACTTTTTTCAGTCACTTTTTTGTTTTTTTTCACTCTTTGGTTCACCTAAAACACTTTGAGTATTCTCATTTTGGGGCAACCTGAAATAAATGGTGGCTTAATTCTTTCAGTGCTGTCAATTAATTTTAAAAAAACCACCTAATTATCCAGTCTTTATTTGCAGGTCTCATGCTCTGTTTTAATCCTTCAAAGCCTCTCTGTTTTCTAGCAGTTGTGGGTATTTCAGACAGAGCATGTGTGTACCTTTATCTGTAAAATGAATTCTGGCACAAAACTTTACTAAGATGGGAAAAGCTTTTGGATTTTTTTTTTTTTTTTGCTTTGTTTTGATTCTTCAATACCTGACTGAAAAGTAAGAGTAACTTAAACAGCACTTGAGAAGGATATTTTATTTTAACCTAGGATTATAATTGCTTTCACTAATGATGTATAAGATCAAAGTCTAAAGTTGTGCTTCCTGTCTCTGAAAAAAAAAAACAGATCTCATCTTTGTTCTAGAAGTTTTGGTGACATTATGGGTTTTTTAATCTGTCATTTACACATGCCTGTGAAGTGCCAGATGGTTTGAGTCTTTAATGGCTATTTCCATAAAGAAGCAGTCACTGACTTATGTGACCACTGACAGAAAACAAAATCAAAACTGTCACTAGAACAGGAGACAGATTGAATTGACACTGGGCTATCTCTTCAGCAGGGGAGCATTTCTGGCCCAGTGAGGAGCAAACCATCTGACTGAGCATCTCTTCCCTTAGGGCTGCCCTGTGGTCACTCTGGTTTTTGTACTGCCACCACTTTCCCAGCTGTCCCACGAATGCAGCACCTTCCAGGAATGCAAGATGTGGGCAATTTTTTGATTTGTCGGCTCCAGAAACCACATGAGAACTGAGGCAGTGCCAAGGCTTTGGGCCCTAAGAAGATAAAAACCCTCAGGCCAGGGCTTTGCTCTCCCAAGGATCACACACAGATCAGCTAAAACTTGTCCTTGTATCTATGGCTGAGTGAAGCAGCAGCAGCCCCTGTGTGCCCTGTGCTTCCCTGTTGTCTTGGGTTATGTAACCAAAAAATGAGTATTCTATTTCATCTGTAGAAAGCAGTTGGGAAGATATTTTTTCTTTATCTCTTGTAACTCCAGGGGGAGGAGGGTGGATACCTTCTGATAACAGGCCAGCTATTAAACCAGGTGGGGCAGTGTTTCTTATCTCTTCCACCACTGCCCACCCTCGGGGATATCTTCTGTTAATGGGCCATTAAGGCTCACCAGTCACTGACACATTACATCATCCCATGGTGAGATGCTCCACCCAGTGGGGAGGAGCCAACCATTCCCTACCTAGATAAAAATGGGGACACAGGGACCCCAGGAATCTGGTTTTCCACTGGATTCCCAGAGGAAGACCAGACCCATCTCGCCATCACTGGACCCTTTCTACAGAATCATCTCTACTCCACAGAACCACATCTGTTACTCCAGGAGGATTTATTTGGACTGCTTCCAACACCCTGACCAACAGGGTGTCAGGTCATACCTCTGACTCTGTCAGGGTTTTCTAGGATTTTTATTTGTTTGCTTGCTTGTTTTTTTGTACTACTACATTTTTATTTTTAATATTCCTAGTAAAGAACTGTTATTCCTATTCCCATATCTTTGCCTGAAAAGCTCCTAATTGCAAAATTATAGTAATTTGGAAGGAGGGGGTTTACATTCTCCATTCCAAGGGGAGCTCCAACTTTCCCTGGAAGACACCTGTCTTTCCAAATCAAGACACCTGCCCACTGCAGTGTCACCCCAGCTTTGCCCTCCTGACCACTCATGTCCAAGCTATGCTCCAAGGAGCAGAGAAGGAATTGCCCAAAATCGGTGCAGGTGCTGTAAAGCCCGGCCACACAGAAAAAATAAACTATTTATAAATCAGAGCAAGGCTGATGTTAAAAGCTGAGGCTTGGAGGGTAGTGTCTGTGAGAGGGGAAGTGTTCAAGGGTAATTAGATATGGCTGTATCCACCCAACCCTTCATCTGTCCAGAACATGCACTTTTTGCACGGTATTTTGTAGGCAAAAAAGGTGAAAGATAAGCAGTTTTAAAGTGCTGGTGTGTGTACAGGATGTCCATCCCACCCAGGCAGCTCTGCTGGGAACATAGATTCATCCACTCATCTCTTTCACTTACAGATAAAAATGAATGCACAACAAAATAATGATATCTCCTACTGGTGGTTCTGACATGAAAAATATGTGATGTGTGTGTCAGGTATTCCCAAACATCTCACATTCCTGGAAATAGCCAGTGGGGGTAGAAAAGCAGATTAAAATGTGATGGCTGAACAACAACAACAACAAAAAAAAACCAAAACAACAACAACAACAACAAAAAACAAAAACCAAAAAAACCCCCAAAAAACCAAAAACAAAACAAATATCTTTTCCTTATCTTTTTTACAAGGCTTTTCTCACAGAATTTATTTTCCTAACACCCTGCAAATTCATGTTGGTATTAACACATATTGTAGACAAACATTTTCCTTTCTCTCCATCATGATTTCAATGACTGCATGGGACACAAGAGTGTATTTTCCTTTAATCCAGTTCTTCCTCCAATTTAATCCCAAGGTTTACAGAGCTAAAACTGCATTTGTCTTCCACATACTTCTGCCCTGGCAACATCAGCTGTGGTATGAGAGCACTGACTCCCCAGTGGAATATATTTGTGGCTCTAAGTTTATTAGCTCTCAGACCAAATATCCCACTTGGGCTACTAGTAAATTCAATGAGAAACATGTCAGATGTGTTGGATGCAAAATTTGCTGTATTAATGTTAAGAATAGGTGAGTTTAATCCTGGTTTTATGAAGGTCTGCAGCAAAGCTCTTGCTGTCTTCTTAAGGGCCAAGCTTTCATTCACTGTGGTTTTTCTAATTAGCAGACAGACAGTGCCACTCAAATAGGAATCTTCCTGTCCTTACTGCTCTCCTAGGATAAGTCCTGCATTGCCAAAATGCCACCCAGCTAGCCAGAGACAGAAAAATTTATGTTCTATTTCTTTGGACAAGGCAAAAAATAAAAAATAATTTATGTTTTTGCCTCAGAATTGTGCCAGCTGCCCCAGGGTGGCAGAAGAAAAAGCCATATTGTTACCCAGCTCAGCATGCCCTGCTTTTACATGATACAGCAAGACATAGTGACTTCTTGGAGCAGAGAAGCACATTATCATTTAGCCTGGATGAATGCATGACACAGGAAAGTTGTTCTTGATTAAAAACAAATATCCAGCATGGCAAGAAAATGAATAAGGATAAACAGTGATTAAGTGTGATATGTCTGAAGGCTTCCCACAGTATAAAAGCCATATGTGGGAGGCAAGAACCTAAAATTAAACTCCTAACAGTGTGAGTTAAGGTTTTGAAAGAGGCACCTGACACAATCCAAGGGGGAAAGTTTGAGCAATTGGCTCATTGAGGGTGGTTCTCACCACTTTCCCATGATCTGCACCTTCTTTCTCCCTCTGTGCTCATCCAAGGAGGGAAACACCATCCAGGGGTCAGCCCAGACAAGCTGACTTACTCATCCCTCCAGCCCTGCTCATCCAGAGGATTCCTGTGTGCAGCTGAAGCAGAGAAGCCACAGTGGGCAGCCCTGGCCAAGGCGTTCAGGGCTAACCCAAGCCCCGGGCAGCTGAAGGTGGTAAAAATGCTAAAGTCAAGCCATCCTATTGCAGCCCAACCAGCCACTGCCCTGCACCACATGCTCCAGTAAGAGAGAATGGGCCACAGATTGTTGCAGCAAGAAATTTCTTGGGACACTCAGTAATTAACACAGGCCCTTCCTTGCAAGCAATGAGCTGGTGGGTGTCTCTCTGGTGGTGCTGTAGCCTCAATGCCCTTGGAAGCAGAAAGGCAGAGAGGGCTGTTTTCCCTTGAGGCTGTCACTTTTTTATTCCCTGGGTGGTGGTGCAGTCTTGGATTCCACAAAGAGCCTGTGATCCCAACAGGAATCTCATCTGGCTTTCCTGACTCCTGGTGGTCTCAAGGACTGGCGGAATACCCAGTGGCATCACTTGCCGCCCTCTGCCATGGGACTGGATCCCTTCCAGAGGCTCCCTCCCTAACAGCAGAGGAGAGGGAGCCTCTGGTTTTTGGGAATGCAGTGTCTCTCAAGGCTCCATGACAAACTGTTTGCCCTGGCACTCACACCATGTTTTGAGGCAGTAGTACAATCCAGGGCTCATTCACCCAGACCAAACTCAGTAACTGCAAGTTACTTTAGCTTGTTAGACACAATATTCCAGTGTCTTCCCCATTAGAGTTCATTGTAGACCAAACCAACAACATCTTCTCCTTTCTCCACTGAGGGAGAAAGAAGCCAGATACAGTCAGGTTACATTTGCTAGCAGCTGGGAAATCCCAAAGTTTCAGGTTCTTCCTGTAGTGCAGAAATCCCGACTCCTGCTGCCCAACACCTTGTCCCAAGGCCTTTGCAGAGGGAGGCCACAAGGCAGCCTGGAGGGTTTCCCCTCCCTCTGGACATGTTCAAGGAGTGAGACTGAAATCACTTCCACAACCACCCTTGCCTGCACAAAGACCTGCCGTGACCACAGAAGGAATTCCAGCTCAGGCAGAGCATAAGGAGCCTGCACATAACACATGCTGCAAAATAAAGCTCTAAATTTACTCTGCTGAGAGAAACAGCAGAGACACAAACCCTGAGGGGGCCACTGCAACTCCCAGAACATGAGCAAAATTGCCAGGCTTTTGTTACTGACCCCTTTATCAGTTCAATAGCTTTCCTCTCTTTGGGTGGAGAGGCTGTACCTAGCCAGGGTGTGGCACACTCAGCACACCCTTGGCTCTCTTTTGGCAGCCCCAGGGCCCAAGCTGTGGTGCCTGGAAGGATCCTGCACAGCCCTGGGAAAGGCAGGCAGCTCCCTGGTCCACACCCTGCTGCAGATCAGCCGCTGCACTCTGCTCCCATAAGGAAATTCAGTGAGTGGATTTGTTATTTGAAGCTATCGCCCATCCCGAGTCAGGCGTGAAATTAATAAACTATTGGGAAGGAAAGCCTTCCCTTTTCCCTGCCTGTGCAGGAGCTGCCTTCATCCAACTCCACACTGGTCCAAGATGAAGTCATTTTGGCTTCCTGAGTTTTAGCTATTTGAGATAACAAACTCAAATTCCTTAGTCATCCTAAGGCCAAACTGTCTTTATGTAATGGCTTCATTTTCACTCTGAACTGAGCTCTTGGATTAGCAGGGCACAGAAGCTGCTCCCACACCAGGCAACTTTCCTGAACGAGATGTTGAGGAAGGGCAAGAGGTGAAATTCAAGCATTATCAGTAAAATTTCCATGCAGTGCCCATACAACTGCTAACAGGAGAACTTAATTATTGTAAAATACAACCAAGTAAACAGATAGAAAAGCGTGCTGGGGTTTGCACTCTTGTTCACAGGCTGCCCTATCTTAGTCATATCTGATGTTTACTGAGTCTGGGCACAGCAACGGGATTAAGGGAAAGAGCTTCCAAAGATTTAACTGTTACTAGAAATGCAGGGCCCCAGCAGGCTCCAAAATCCAAAAGCAGCATGTCTTTTTTATCATCTATGTTGCACATACTATTTTTTTAGACAGGTGAGTGCACCTTTCTCTGTGTTACATCACAGATACAGCTGGGTAGGAGATATGGTCACTAGAAATCTGATTTTTTTGAGCTGCACTTCCTTAGGCAGAGAGCAGAAATGTGAAACATAATGAAACACACAACCAAGGCATTGTAAGAATCTGCTACTCAATGTGGCTTGCTCTAGGCCAAGAGAGTAAGAAATATTTTTGAAAAATTATCCAGAAAATATTGTTGATTTATGAATGTTTTCAAAATAATGAGCTCTTGAGGAAATATATGAAAAAGGGGCAAAAAATTTAAATATTTTAAAAATTATTACCACAGCTTTTTCAAGTAGCAACAAAGGACTGTATGAGCTGCTTTGCTTTAATTGTCATGCAATTGCCTCTTGGTTTCCCAGTTGCAGAGAGAACTTTTTCTCTTCCTTTGAGCTTAAAAGAATCTTCCATCAAAAAGAAAAAAAAATGGTTTTGAGTTGGCTAGCCTGAGTATGATTAATTTCCATTTATTTCACTCATCTTAGTCACAGTGGTCAGCCAAAATTTGGGATTCAGAAGGCTGTCCAATTAAATAGATAGATCCAGTTGACTTACTGAAGGCATCTGTTTATCTAACAAATTAGGCATGAAGAAAAACCCACCAAAATGATAAAGACCTGTTCTCCTGAAGGAAGGGAAAGTCAACATCAGGAGTGGAGCTGTTTGTGGGTACCCTTCACAATGTTTCTGGACAGCAGCTATTCACAAAGTGCTTGGTCAGAGCTGTGTTACCTTTCCATCATCATCAATCATCATCATCATCATCGTCACCATCATCACCATCATCACCATCATCACCATCATAACCATCATCTCCTTCCACAGTGGTCTCTCACATGTCAGTTCTCCCCAAAAAGCTCACCTATCCATAAGGTTTAAAATCTTGAGCTAGTTGTGACTCCTCTGAGTGTCATAATTGATATATCTGCTATGTCCTAAAGAAATTATACCACCCAAAAGAGGCTTTCTGTTCCTCAGAAATAGTTGCCAGGATTAGCTTTATGGAGATGTAGTAAAGGTTTAACTCAGACAAATTGAATTTGCTCTGGTTTGTGTTGGCCATACAAACATGTACCAAACTCTTTTTGTGTGTGCACATGTGTATTTGTATATATATATATATGTAAATATACATGCAAAACCAGTACACATACATATTTTTATGATCACCCAGGACATATTTACATCCAGTTACACCCATATACCCCAAACAGTTGGATCTGTCACTGTTTTATCTATTACTTTGCCACCAGACAGAAGTTTGCAGATGTTAAGAGTCTTCCATCCCTAGAAAAGAAGAGACTGATGAGTTCTAGGCAGATGAGGACACTCAAAGCTGGTGAGGAAGCTGAAGGTTTGTGGGGTGGCTGCTGCACACTCAGTGTGTTTGGCAAGACAAGGGGGAGAGATCATGCACAGAGGTGCTCCAAAACAGGAACATTAACAAAGCCTGAGAGAGAAAACTCTGCTTCTTCTTCAGGGTGAGACCATCTCTTATCACTCTGTTTTTAATCAAAACCATCCTCTGGGGATGATCCTTCTATCCTCCTGCTATGAGTTAGCACTAAGATTTTAAGACCGGCTAATGTAGTCTAGGATGGTAAATGCCCATATTCCTCACTTTCCCACCATTTCTTTTCTCTGTCCTAAGGAATCAATGTGGCCAAATCCTCACTGACACAAATGCTGTGGTGTAGGAAGGGTGTTTGCCACCAGGCCATGCTTTGGAATGACAAATATGCAAGAATTAGCATCTATAACTCTCCATAAACATTGAGGTTAATCTCCAGGGTTTACAAGGCTCTTTAAATGTGTTTTAATAGGACAATATGTTTTAGAAAGGACCCATCCAACACTTCACATATCAGCAAAGTTTACAAGAAGGTAAACTGAGCTGGGATAATAGATCAGATGTTCAGCCAGGGCCCTAATGAAAATGCCAAAGTCAAAGTAATAAACTGATTTGCAAGTCTAATGCTCTCCCAAACTGCTGAAGAGCTCTCCAAGTTTGGCAGGACAGTTGGAAGGGAAGAGCTGTGGGAATTCCACTGTGTTCTCTTAAACTCCAAAATGCAAGAGGATCAAATCACATTTTGAGTGCACAAGGATGAGCTGGCTTAGACCTGCTCTCTGCCCACCTCACCCAGCTTGGGCAGGATTCTGCTGCTGGGACAGTCCTGCTGAGGGGACCAGCACTGCCCCACAGAGTTTAAACAATAAACACTAATTCAAACTGAAGGCTCTGTGACACCTGTGTGGGCACCTGTTACAGGAAAGGAAAACTGAGGCCCCTAACAAACCTGCCATTCTCCACTGATGACATAAAAATTTCCTTCCAGGTTCCTAAAATGTGATGAGATGAATCCAGCCCTGGGTTTATTTGAGCCTTGAGTGCCTGCCTGCTTCAGGGAGATTTTACCTAATCTGAATTTCCCCTGAGCAGCCCATGAACCCCAAGTGGATTTATTCTAGAAAATGATTTTTAAGATGACTGGGCTCAGCCTCACCACTACCATCCAACATTTGTACATACAAAATGCAGAATAAGCATTTGCTAATAGATGGCCAGTTTGTTTCAAGTTGTATTATTCCTTTTGTGTTTTTCACCCAAAACTGAATATCAACAAGAAAATAAAGTTGAGAATTTTAAGAAATGATACATTCCCATTAAATCATCCTAATAAATAGGATTAATATGACATTCAAAGAAGAATAACTTCATGTTTCCCTTTTTTATCCTAATTATTGCCGAACATTGGCCAAACCTAGACTATTTTTCAACATCTCTGTAAAGACCTGACAGGACTTTTTGGAGGGAGCTGGCCAATATTTTAGCTGTATTTGTTATTGTTTCTGTTTATCATTTGGGTAGACTTGCAGTAAAAGGATGATTGCTTCATTACAATAATTCACTCTGCACTGAGACAGGCTGTCTCCTGTGTTACGTGAGAAGCAGCTAGAAACTTCATTTCATCAGCAAAACCACCACTGGCCATTTTAAAATACCAAGAGCAGCTGTCATGACATTGTGATTTGCCTGGTTCTGTTCTCTGGTGAAGGGGCTGTGGTGGGATGGGGAGCCTTTCTCAGGAAGGGACCAACCTCCCTGGCTCACTGGAGCAGAGGGTGACAAGGAAGAGAAGATCCAATCATTCGTTCAGCATCAAATCAGAAAGTCTGGTAAAAAAAATAATATGTAACTGCTCATAGAGTGAATTGGGAATGATTTTACTCCTTTAAAAACACAAGTCTGACCTGGTCACCGTGGCTGAAATCTGGCAGGAGGATTCCCATGGCTGGAATGTTTCAATAATCTTTGTTGGATATTTTAGGAGGATCAGCTGAGCACCATCTGAGGAGGACTTGCACTTTTGGTGAGAAGGGTTTGGGCCTGCTTCCACATTTCTACCAACTTGGGAACAAACATTCTGGGATGGGTTCTCTGATGTCTGTTCAGTTGAGAACCTATAATAAAGACCTAAGTCCAGAGAAGTCACTAATCAAAATAAATGAGTATATTGTGGTAATGACTATTAGTTACAGGCTGTAAATCATAGCATCATGGCAAGAGAAGAACAAATGTAGACATCTATGGTCAGCAGGAGTTTCAGAAGTCTGTTAGCTACAAAGGGGATCAGTAGAAAGGTACAAGATTGCTTCTAAATGAACAAAGCCTATTGGCTAAAACTGCCAATAATAAACCCAAAGCAGTAAAAATGATGAGTAAATGTTTCCCGCTTCTGTTTGGGAAAAAGCCAGATAATGCACTGCATCTTATGTGAGAAAAACAAGCTTTTCTTTTATAACAATGCTTTCTAAACTTGGAAATTTTTAATTGGCAGTTCCTGAATAATTTGCATCCAAATGGGAAAGATATTCACTGAACCCCTGCTGCTGATTCTGAATAAGTCTTGGAACACTAGAGAAGTTACAGATGTGAAGAAAAGATAAAGTTGTGCCAGCACTTAAACACAGTAACTAGGATGATGTGAATAAATATAGACTTGTCAGCCTGACACCAATCTGAACAAAATAATAGAATGGTTATTTGGGAACTCTCTTAAGAATTACAGGGAGAAAACAGAATTACATTGAAATTATCGTGAGCTTATCAAAAACAGACCCTATCAAAATAATTTTATAATGCTGGAACATGAACATGTTTAATCAGTAAAGGTGACAGAGCTGATATAAATGATACTGTTGGACTGTTTTACCAGCTGGACTATTTTACCTCAGATAAAACTGTCAGGGGAATTGTCCAATTTCATGAGTGGGGTTCTTGGCTCATCACTGTTTAACTGTTCCCTGCTGATGGCAAAGAGAGACTGAGGGACTGGTGAATGGCAGAGCCTGTTTGCTCCTTAACTGTGGCAGAGCAGAATCAGGGAGACCAAGGCAGGCCAGATTTTCCAAGTGAGTGGACTGGTGATTCTGCAGAGATCTCCAGATCCTGGTACAAAGTCAAGACAAAGCTCAGGGTCTGAAGGGGCCAGGACAGCTTGTGGCTGTGAAAGCAGGGCCCACCATGGAGCAGGTACCAGCTGTGTTTCACAAGTGCTGTGATGGCTCCCACAGTTGTCCTAGTGTTCAGAAAAAAAATTGGAGGGGATTCAGACAAAAAACACACTAACATGATTAAGGATGGGAAAACATGCCTTATTCTGAGAGATTCAAGAGCTCAATTTATGTGACATGTCCAAAGGAAGGCTCAGGGATGACATGATGCTAATGAGTTATGGTTGCAGACAGCAGAACTTGTCCAAAGACAAAGTCCTTCACTTCTTGGACAAGGATTTAACAAATCTCATGGTCTGATGATGAATAGATTCATTCTGATGAAAATAACACATTGTTCTTCAGAAGGGAAAATAATTAACTGCCAGAAGAACTTACTAGTACTTGTTATCAATCAGTTTCTAATAAAGCCTGGAGTATTCCCTAAATAACAAACAGACAAACAAAACCCTCCCAAAAACCAATAAAAAGGTACTCTAAACATTGATATTGGGAATTTAAAGCTGACTTTGAAGAAATTGATGTAGGTTCCATGGGCTGTATTACAATGAAGATCATTCAAGAAGGCCCTAAGGTCTATTCTAACCCCCCAAAAATCTGAGAAAATAGAGTGGCAATGGTGACATATACTTTCTTTCAGTGAGTTTTTCAACCATCAGACTGTCTCACCACTGAGACAACTGGGAAGACCTTGTTCTACACCTTAGAGTGCTCAAAAATTCCCAAAGTGACTCTTTCTTTTACCAGATAGATGCTCTTACAAACAAAATGTCTTAGCTAGTGCAACCACCATGTTAGTCAGTGTCAAGCTTTTCAGCAGTTGCTCTTTTAATTTTGTCTTGACCACACAGAAGTTTCCTAAAGGCAGAGGATTTAACAGGTCTTGCAAATCAGTGAACATTTAGTAGCAAGGAAGGCAAAGATTCAAAACCATTCCTCCCATTTCTTCATATTCCTCAGCTCCTTTTGTGGCCTTGTTGGACTTTTTGCCCACTGATTTTAGGAAGAAGCTGGGCATGTCTTTGTGCTTAAAACTCAAGAACTGATCTGAGAGGAAGCACCTCTGTGAGCAGATCTGCTGCACTTGGTGGGGAAGTTTCCATTTACAAGACCTGTTCTTTTATTTCACATGGCCTTGCAGCCCATCAATTTGACCAAGTCTAAAGTTCTAAATCACAACTCAAGCAAAATCACTGTGGTTTTCCCCTTATTCCCATTAAAAATCCGTGTAACTACCAAGTTTTCCATGGCTTTTGCCCAAAACCACAACCTACTGCAAATTCATTGAAAAATAATTCCAAACTTAACCCAGATTAATAACACTTCCAATTAGAATAGCCAAGTTTTGCAGTTTAGCAGATTAAATTTTGTCAGGTTTCATGTCTCTTTGGGAACATTGTGTTCCACTCAAACCACAATCTGACAAGAAATTATTACTGTCAAACTAAAGCTATTTTAAGAAATCCACCTTTGCATTTTGTTAAGCTCCACGCTTTGGAGTTCAGTTCTGCAATTTAATTTTGTCCTGTTGCATAAATATGGGAGGAACCTACTTCTAGGTCCAGAAGGGTTTCCAAGTCATAGCCCTACCCAGCTTGGGGTATTTGGACCCATATGCTCTTAGCTGGATCCTTTGCTAATTTTTTCCTTAAAATGGAGGGTGTGATCAGATCATCTGCAAGTGTTTCAAGCTGACATTTTCAGCCATCAGCCTCCCTTCAGCTGAAAGTCATTGCTCCTGGACTGAGGGGTAACTCCTAGACACAGATTCCCACCAGTGCAGTGGGAAACAGGTTTGCTGCTCCCCCCCAAGCATGAGAAGGGGATGAGAAGGGTGAACACCTACAGATACGCTAATTCAAGTACTTGTGATCATGCTGGATACCCCCTACATTTTCCAAGGTTGTTTTTTTCCCCTAGCCTCTGCATTTTTCTTCCTAGGTATGATATTTGGAGACAGAAGCATAGGCTGATGATGAGTGAAACCACACTCCCTGAACAGGATGGTGCTTGCAGTTTCTAGACCAAACTACTCTCTGNTTTTATGGTTTTTAATCTTCTCGTAAGGTATGACTGAAGTGCGCTATAATATATAGGACAAGAATTAATCCTGAATTTATTTATTATTTTTTTCTTATTTCATCTGTCAGATGAATCCCATTTCAATTATTTATTAAGAAAATTATATTTTTCAAGGTGAATGCATTATTTCATTATCTGCTTTCAATTAGCTGGGAATTCACTATGTTCAGCCAAATGTCCATTCATCAACAAATTCCAGATTCCTGGCAGTCTGAGCAAATTCCCAATTTTCTTCTTTTATGGGTACAATAAGTGAAGATATTCATGCCTCATGCTAAATTATGGCTGGGGTTAGACTACCCTGGAGGGAGGAGAAAACAACTGTGGAAGGTCTTGAAAATATTAATAGATGTTTTTACTGAAGTAGAGCTACAATGTTTCAGAAATTTTTTTTGCAGGTGCTTTGTTATTGTTAATTAGACACCCTCCTGCCCTTCTTTGTGGGCAGCAATGATCTGAGCTGGTCACCCTCCAACATCTGTACAATGGGCTCAGGAGGACAAAAGAGATGGAAGATACACCTTGCACCACTGCCACCCATGCCCAGTGAGCAAATTCCCATTTTCACTGCAAGGTCGTGCAAAGTATCTCCAGCAGTGTCACAGGATGCTCCAGGGCCACCTGGACACCCTGGAGCAGCAAGGGATGAGTGGGCAGGAAGAAGGACAGAGTCCAACCACGTGCCTGGACAGAGCAGGGTCTGCCTTGGAAATATTGCAGTGCTGCTCCCCCTTTGTCCTCCTGCAAAACAGAGCTCCTGAACTGGTGCCAGCTCCCTGCTGGCACAGCCCCACGGCCGGTGGGACCCCCTGCCCCATTCCTCACCCAGCACATGCCATGCAGGGGAGCTGCTCCCAGTCCAGTGTTCCCTGCCCAGGGAGCTGCTCACAGGGAGGAGAGCCCATCCCTGCTGGGCCTCTGGCAGAGGGGCTCTTTCTCTCACAAAAGGAGCATGAGCCCTTTTTAAAATGCAAACCTGCTTTTTAAAATGCTTCGTGCCCAAAGGCACTTGTACTACTTCTGGCAATTGACACTTTACCCTGCACTGGGACAAAGCCTTTTAGAAGGAGTTTCTTGGGCAAAGCAGGAGAAAGGCTCCCTCCCTGGCAGCTGTTGGGATGGAAGGCAACCAGAAACATTGCCCCAGGTTCTGTGTATGCCCACAATACTCAGAGCTCAGTTTCCAACCAGAAGTGTTGCCCCAGGTTCTGTGGATGCCCACAATGAGCTCAGTTATTCACCAGGCACAGCTTGGAGTGGCACTTCTGTGCAGTGTGGGTGTACAGATCATGGGGAGAGCAGAGGAGTTGGCTCATCTCACTGTCCCATCTCCCTGTTTTTGTTGTGGAACTGCTGTCTCCTCTGGCTTCTTCAGGTCTTGTCAAAAATCCTGGGTCCTGTCATCTCCTATGGGTCATACGTGGTTTTCTGCTGCCTTTCTGTTTCCCAGCTCAGCCACCACTGACCCTCTAATTATTTGCTTGGTCACCTCCTCTTTCCTTCTCTTCACTCACAGTGGAGATTTTCTGCTCCTTTTGTTCTCTTTTTCCAATGATTTGGGGTCAGCAATGCTTTGTTTGCACTGTGGAGCAGGAGTTTTCAGCCTTCCTCAGCATTTTCAGGTGTTTCTAGGCCTCTCCCTCCCTGAGACAGGGTTCTCTTGTGCACCATATTTTTCATCAGGTGAGTGAAGAAACAGAGAGCTCTGCCTCTCATCCCCCAGGCTGTGCAGAACCATCCTCACGTGAGCTGAGGCCTTTCCCACCAGACATAGGAGAGGCAGGAAGACAGGAGTTTTATTCCTGTGTGATTTGTGTGCATCTCAGGCATTGCTCCCAAGCAGGATTAGGCTGAGTTTGGGGGTTAAAGCCGTGCCACCCTCACTCCTCAGGGGTGCAGAATCCTGAGAGCCACCTCACCACACAGCAGCTCTGCCAGCACTGAGGGCTCTCCCAACTGGCAAAACCATCCCATCAACATCTGTCTCATGTCCTATAGCCCAGGCAACTGAACCCATGTGTTTATTTTACTGGTGGAATACACCTGCAAATTAAATATTGTATGATAAGCAGATGTTCACTTCTATAAATTGAACAGCACACAAAGATTTACGGACCCCAGAGGTTCAGATTTAGTGAGTGGGAGCCAAGGTCACAACTGGACCTTCAGATTCAATAAATCTTGACATTACTGGAGCACTGGGGGATGGGAAAAAAGCATCATTATAGACTTAAAACAATTTTTAAAGTATGCCAGTGATGATCTGCAAAGCAGATGTAAGTCAGGCTGATTTCAATATGTTAAACTGACCCCAGGTAAGAGATTAAATACCTCAGGGTCTGATTTGGAGTCACATATGGAATACAGGAGTGGGAATGATGATTATAAACCCCTGTTCACTTGGGAAGCAGAGGGGAAAAAATGCTCCATTAAAAAGAATAAATGTTTGGTTTTCATGCTCTAAGAAGGACACTGTTGGTAACATTAGTGGTGGATTTATTCTAATTAATACATTAAATGACATACCTGTGCTGTGTTGTTCTTCCATGCAGTGCACTAATGAAAAGCACTGGTTGAACTCTGATGAAAATGAAGTCCTGAATGAGCAGAGTAGGTAACTCCTGGTGGACACCCAGATGGTGTCTCCCAGCCCAGCAGGCAGAGTCAGTGCATTCAGGGGGCTGGCAAAATGAATAGACTGCCAGAAGTTATTCAGACTTTAATGTCACTTCAGTCTCTGTGAGAGTTAGGCAGAGTGAGAGGAAGGTTTTAAATGGGCACTAAAATGTCCTGACATGGGTGTGTTATAAACACCTTCCTAGGGGCAACTCAGAAGCCACTCCCTTGGGATAGCTGCAGTAAAATAGTGTTAAGGGTGTAAATAGAAGTGGATAAAGCCTGAAACACCAGAGGCAGCCTGAACAGAGCCCAGCCTGGGCTGTGAAGCCCTCCAGAGGAGTAGTACAAGTTTGTCTACTCCAGACTCCACAGCACACCCAGTGACTCTTAGGTTAGGACAGTCAAAGCTAAATTTCATCAGCCAACATGCTGTCACATGTGACCAGCTGCAGATGCAAACAGGAGAAAACAAACACCAAAATGTTGTGCTCTTTTTTTTATCACTGTGGTAGCTGTGCATGTGAAAAACTCCCCTAAATTCAAGTATGTGAAAGCAGAGCTGTCTGAAGCAGAAGCAGCCAGGAAGATGTAGCATTTGATGGCTTCTGTGGCAACTAAAATGAAAATTTTCAAGCCCAAGTGAACTCATCACTAATGGCCAGGTGAGTGTGGGATATAATTTCTGCCAGCTACAATACAGATAATTCAGAAAGTGTGACAGGATAAAGCAGCTTAAGATTTTCAAGATGCTTGCACAAGGATGCTCCAGATGTCCATGAACAAGTTCCTTCATGTCCTCCTGAAGGGAAATTCAGTTTGAGAAGTTGGACTCAGGCAGGGGAGGTCAGTGTCCAGTGCACTGCCCTTTTCAGCTCTTGTTCTGGATCAATCCTCTCACTTCTGGGCACAAGGCTCATTTTAACTCTCACACCCCTGCATGCCAGATGTGGGTGTATTCTGCTTCAGAGGGTGTAGTGAAGCTCATGATGTGTACAGGCTTGGAAAAGGCTGCTCTCACAACCTTCTGCACAACAGACCTTCTGCCAACTGGTCTTGCATGATCAGCGATGTTTTTTTCTGCACCCAGCTCCCAAGTGATGGGATGGAGGCACAGGGAGTGATTTCCTGCCCCAGTGCCACCCAGCAGCCCCTACAGTGATCCCAGTCACCACCTCCCCATGCCAGGGGTATTTTCCCCTATGACCACAATGTCCAGGGTCATTAAGGAAAGGTATTTCTCAGTGGTTTTTCCACTGCTTCTTGTGAAAGTGCCACACAAGCAGGGCAATCAGGTAGTGTTTACATTATCTGGCCTTTGTTCTTGTGTCTTTAAACACTGACTCCAAAACAATTCTGTTTTTCCTACCAAACAAGCACATTGTGGCCTCTTTGCTGGTGAGACACAGGCTGTGGATTTCTCTGCCTTGGAATTTGCAAAAGACAGCTCTGGTAAGTGCAACATCTTTCAAATGAGCCCCTGATGTTCTTAATGGAAAATTCACCTAGGTACATCAATACTGAGCTTCATGTTGTCCTGAATCAGACCAGGCTGCAGGTAACATGGGTTTAGTGGGAACTGTTTATCCCCAGGGGATTCCTAACCCCATTTCCCACTGCTGAAAAAGGCGTTAAAAATAAAAGTAATGTCTCACTGAAAGGAAGACTTTCCCAACAGCTGTATCCTTCAAAGGCTTTGGCCCTTTTTTTCCCCTTACCCTCTCCCTAGGTAGCCCTCTGGGACCCACGGTTATGTGGGATGCCAACTGCTCACTATTCATCACAGCCCTGTCCTCCAAGGGCCCATTGGCCCTCAATAATTTATCACTCCATGCTTTGTGTGCTCCTGCAGAAATAAATCAGGACGGGGAGCACCAGATGCTCCCGCATCCCGTCACACACTGTGCTAATTTATTAAAAAGGGGTTTTCTCAGCCCAGCCGAGGGGCGCAGGGATCTCCTCCACAAGGAGCAGCGAGGATGGGGGTTAAGGTCTGCTGGGCCAAGTGCAAAGAGTGTTGAGAGAGAGAGAGATTCCAGCGTGGAAGCTGAACTTGGAAACCCTCACAGGGTGAGCAGGCGGTCGGCTTTCCAAGCAGAGCTCGCTGGGACTGCGCTCCAAGAAAAATACATTTAGTCCTTAAGCGTGTATTTTTCCTTCTGGGCTCACGGTCTCTTTTTGTTTCTTGGACTGGGTCTCGCACCCGGATACAGCAAGTAAATATCAAGCCATAAATCACGAATTTGATGCTTGCTTTTCTTTCTTCAAGGTTGTATAATATAATGGAAAAGATCAAGCAAATGCAAAGCTATTTTATGCTGCACATGCAGAGTGCAAAAGGCCCTGGGTCTCTTCCAGTGACCTCCTAAGAATGATAGGCCTCCTGCTAACACAAAGATCTGTTTTTCTGAGGCATCACACAAATCCTCTCATGGATTGAAGAGTTTCTCCTGTTCTTGTTTTCTTTCATGTTCTTGCAATACAGTTAATTTAACACATAATGACCCTTCACTCAAACCTTCTGCACATATATATATTATGGTTGTTTCATCAAATGGGTCTCTGGCAGAACAGGAAACACAAATTTCCTACATTCGCTCCCAGAGTCCTGAATGCATGTCAACAGCTTTTTGGTACTTATCACCCTTGGTCATTTCTCATCTCCCCTTCAGAGGGGGAGGACAATGCCTGCCTACACACAGTCCTGCCTCTGACACTGGAGAATCAGGCTGACCCCACCTGGAAGATGGAAGAGTGCTGAAGTTTTGGGAGCTTGTCCTTGAAGTGAGCACTGCCAAGGTTGCACATTCTGTTCCAGCACTCCCTCATGCAGCAGGGCCTGAAATCACACCACTGTTGCTCTTACAAAATCAGCTTCCAGTTACCTGCAAGGGAAAGAGCCAAACCAAGAACACACAGTTCATCCTACTACCCAAAACACTGTTCAGGATAATTCCTCCTCTCTAGCACAGTGCCCACCACCAGGAATGGTGTCATGGGATAGGAGCTTTGCTGGTTCTGCTGATGCATTGGCAGCCTCTCTGCTCATCTCTGAGCATGTAAAAATGGGATTTTAGAGGATCGTGTATCTAAATCACAACTAGTTTTTGTGATGACAAGGAAACTCTTCCCAGGTTTCAAGTCACTGCCACACCTCCACAGGGACTTCATAATTTTTACAGGAACAAGCTGGCAGGTGGGTTGTAAAACCATTGCAAACCATCCCATTGGTTGTAAAAACCCTTTTTCTGCTTCCTTTCTCTCCTCCTCCTCAGAAGTTTCCATTTGCACTGACATTTTCCCAAACTTCTAAGCTAAGGAAAGATATCCAGCGTACATAATAGTAGCCTGAAGAGCTAAAGCTTGCCAATGTTATGAGAAAGCATAAGCAAGAGATTATAATGGGAAATGTTGGGCAATCCTGTCTTTACTGAAGGCAAAATCCCCCACTGGGTCTGCCACCAAGATTAGTTCCAGATTTCTTTAGGTTCTTGTGACATGCACAGGGCCTGTCCCAGCACTGCTTAAGTGCTGTCAGGTCTAATGCTCTCTTTCAAATCTCCCTGCCCCAGCATCAAGAGCATTACTCTGAGGAGATTTTTCCTGAAATCTTCACGAGACAACATTGGGAAATGCTGGTTAGTCAGTAAGACCATTGTTTATGCTCCTGGTAAAACACAGCTTCCACTAAACCAGAGCCCTTCTCTTCTTGAAGATAAGCAAATGTTAGCAAAATGACTGTAAATCATGAGATTTCTGGTTAAGGTTGCAGCAAAACTCCATTTGCATCTTAACTCTGTTTTCTCTCATTTACGGTCTTCTTCAAATGTCTTCTTTGGCACTGAAAACATTTGTCTCAACCTAAAAGTGAACTTTGGAGAGGGGGAGTTTGAATAAAACCCCTACAGCTGTTTCTGAGTTATCCAGGAAGAGAAAAATGCACATTTCCCAGTATAAACATTGCCTTGGTTTTATTTTGGGGCTTTTTGTTGTTTTGTTTTTTAAGTTCAAGGAGAACATTCCGTTTATTTAGAGTTAGACTATTTTATTTCATTTTATTCGGAAATCAGCACAGCACATCTGTACTTCTTGGTGAGACAGAGGGACACAAGAGCTGCTCTGTGAGGTCAGAACAAGGGTTGGTCCAACCCTGACCAGGGCTGGTAGCAGATGCTCAGAGCACAGCAAAAAGGAAACAGGACCAGTGCCATGGGGCCTTTCCTGGTGTTCCTGCTGTGCTCCCACCACTCCATGATCACCAGGACTCCAGAACTGGAGCTGAAATGCTGTGTTTGACAGTCACCAACAGCCTGGTCCTCTCTGAATCTCTTTGGAGCCCCTCTGCCCTCTTGGCTTTTGCAGAATCTTGTGGTGAGGGAACCAGCACGAAGCAGCTACAGTGAAATCAGCAAATCTTCAACTTCTTTTTAAACATGGTCATGTCCTTAGGATACTCTTTGTTCTTACATTACAGGAAACACTGAATAGGCTTTTTTTCCCCTGAACAAGCCTTTTTCATAAGCTGTTTCATCATCTCTCTCATGCAAGCTTGGTCACAGCCTCCTCATTTTTTTTTTAATTCTCTCTCTACCTCTGGCTCCCCCATATCCATTTTAAGGTGGTTGAAGTGTAACATGGCTTGGGCTTATGATTTATATCACAACTTCTTCTCCTAGAAGTATCCAGTACTTAATTTGACTATTTCTTCCTTCCACTGCAGAGTATCAGAACTCTGCTTTCAGAGAATTTTCCATCAATGCTCCAAATTCTTTTCTAAAATGCAGCAGGGTGCTGACTGCCATCTGCTGCCTGAGCAGTGGTCATTTTGTCACTTCCCCTCTATTTTAACACTTTGCTCTTCCCAGCACTGGCTTTCTACTGGCATTTTATCTCCCAGTCACTCAGCTGGGCATGACTGAGATCCCCCTGCAATTCTTTGTCAGTCCTGAGGAGTTCTGCACCATCCACAAATGGGACTTATCCCATCCTACAGCATTTGATTAACCCATTGGAGGATACTGCACATATCTCCACTGTTTTCTGGACTGGAGCAGCTCCATGAGAGAACTTCAGCCCTTTTTCATCCACAGTTTGGCTCTCCAATGTGCCTGGGCGAAAATGCCATTTTTGGAAAGCTGGTTGTGCTTTATCAGTGATGCCTTGCTGAGGCACCTCCTCACTGACCTCTGCAAAGCCTGCCAACAGATTTGAAAAGCCTGGATCTCCCCAATAAAACCATTTCTTTCTCCTCACCATCTCTCCTCATGCACACAGGATCCATCCATGTCTGTCACTTCTAATATGTGATAGAATTTTCAGTTCCCTGACTGGTATAGAAGGTCAGCACATTAGTTTCCAGTTCTTAGGTGTGTTCTTGAATTATTTCTAGTTATAGTTAATATATCTGGAATAAAATGTTCAAATGTGAGGTTTTATTAATAATTAAAAGGACAACAAATATTGCCTGTAGACAAGTTCAGTTATCTGTGCTAATTTTCCTGTTAAAACTGCAGCTTCTTCCACAAACTGGGACAAAGTTATCCACAATTAAAATACTTTGAAAGTTTTCCTTTTTCCTTGAATAAAGCATTGATTTCCACAAAATACATGGAAAATTTTCCCCTGTAAACTCCAATTTTGTACTGACAATTTTCAATAATTGTCTCCTACGATCTTTCATGGGTCAAACACAACATGAGACATCAACTGAACATCCAGGCATTGTCACATTGTTTGGCATCTGCAATTAATGCTGTGATCTGAGTTCATGATTAGAGCCCTCCTACACTGGGAAATGCACTAGTGTTGTCTTGCCTCTAAAATTTCAGATATATTGGTAGAGTAGTTGATGCCCCAAGTGTCCAAGGAACATTTGGACAATGCCCTTAACAACAGGATTTAACTTTTGGTCAGCCCTGAGGTGGACTAGAGGATCTTTGTAGATCCCTCCCCACTGAAATTATTCCAGCCTAGTCTAGTCCAAATTAGACCTTCCCCTGTGCAAACAAAATTCCTGAAAAAATGTGTGTATTTATTGAGATTTTAGCATATTTTCCTTCAGCCTGATTATTCCCAGTTTTGCAAACCAGAAATTTGCATACTTTTAAAATGCAGTCAGATGTATAACATTGAGTAAAAACATGAAAGTCTATATTTGATGTGTCTGTGTGTCCTGAACACCCCAGCACATGTGTGAGAATGCAAAAATACTCCTGAGCATCCATGCAGACATTCAAGAGGACAAATGTACAAACAAGTGCATATGTACAGGGGCTGTGATTTGGGTTTTTTTGTTTTTTCCTGAAAAGTGCTAAATAAAACCCAAATAAGCAGAAGTTACCAATAGCAGCCAAGGCATCAAGTATTTAATCATGAACACAACTATGAATGTGAGAGCACAGCCTGTGAAATTAATGCAACCTCTCAGCTGCCTTAAAAATAGGCTCCCACTTAAATATTTTGCCCACCCAGGGCTTCAGGAGTATCACCATGGTACCACCCAGGTAAATAAAAGCAGATTAATGGAGGAAGAGTAGGTGCTTTCCCCTCTCTCCCTCAGAATTGGCAGCACCACTGTACTGTGCAATCAATCCCACGAGATAACACATCAGGGCTGTGCAGCTCTGCCTTTAGCCCTGAGTCAGTTCAGGGCTCTCTTTGTCTCTGGCTAATGTTAAATTTAGGGCCTGAGTTTGAGGACTACTCATCTTCACTTCTCAGCTCTCCCAGCTGCAATATATCACTGGCAGGCCAATACCCCAGCCCATGGGGGGGTGTCCCATGTGACACACACTAATTTATAAATGAGAATGATATCTGAATGCATCACATTTCAGTGAAGAAAAACAAACCTTATGGACTCTTTTAAGGCTGTGATAAATTAAAATGTGCATGATACAAATATTTATCTTGCACCCTTATTACAAGTATTTCCTTTTTGTTGGTTAATTTAATTAAAAGGTGTCCCTTTGGATTAAAACTTTGTAAGATGGATATATTTTTCTCCAAGCCATAATTCATTTTGAATGAAGAGAGGAAAACTCATAGCTCCTGAACTTATTAATAATGATCTGAATTAGAATACATTCCTGGCTTCCTTGAACACTTACGTATGTTACGGGATAGCTGGGAGGAGAAACAAGAGGGATTATTTTTGTTTTCTTGAGGAGGACCTGATCCCAGAAACACTGCTGAACACGTATGATGAGGAGTTAGTCACAATGATTTCTTTGGCAAGGGAGAAAGAGGCAGAAACAAAAACAACACTGACCCAACTTTCCATCAAAGCAGGGGTGGGGGATGAGAGAGCTGGTATGGGATCATTCTTCTCTCCCGAAGCCCAGGATCCCACCTCACTCCAGAAAAGCCTCCCTGGGCTTGGCAGCCTAGAGCTGTGCAGGATACCAAGGGCAGGAGCAGGAGAAGTGGTAAAGCCTGCCAGGAGCAGCTCGTGGCCCAGAGTTTGTCACCCTCCTGCATGGCCCTGGGAGATGTGGGGATGTTCCTTGCGTCCCCTCTCTCCACATCATCACCCAGGGCAGGACACTGGACCCCAGGGAAAACAAAACCCTCAGAAGAGCCCAGCTGGTTGAGCTGGCAAGTCCTGGGGAAGAGCACTCTGCCTCTGAAGGCATTACCTGAGCTGTAGACCCAAAAGGAGAAAGGTAGAGATGAAGGCACTGGAGGAGCTGTTTAGGGCTTCAGAGGGTGAGAATATTTTTGCCTTGGGTTGCTGTGCTGATCTCAGATGTGCCAGTTGACCTCACAGCTCAGGATTCCTTCCTGACTTTTGTTGGATGTACTTCCAGGGCAGTACCTGTGGATCACAACCCAACTCCTGCTGTATCTGTGCAGAGACAAACAGCACTTACAGAGAGGTGATGACAAAAGTGTAGCTGTTTGTCCAAAATCTCTGCTTTGCCTCTGCTCACAAAGCAATGTCCACTAGAAAATTAGTCCCCAGCTCAGGCCCCACAGAGGGGTGAGTGATTTTGTGCCTGATTATCTCTTTGAGGTAGAGTTTAGACATACAAATGTTTGGGAGATGCACCTATTTTGAGAGGCCTCTTCTTCCACAAGGTTTTGTGTTTATAACAGCCATCACCACCTCTGTGGCACCTGATGAGGGGTGATTTTAATAACACTCGAAGTAGAATAATTAAAAAAGGTTTGTCATTTCCTTTCCTCTTTAGAGGAGAATTTACTGATCAGTTTAAGCATTGTGTCAATAAATCCTGTCACATTTCCTTTCATTACAGAGCCCACCAATACACTGTCAGCAGACTCATTAACAAGACAAGGGGCATCACTGTCAGAAGAAAAGGCTACTGAAATGTAAATACAAAGTCTAGCCATACATCTCACTCATATAAGCTTGAACTTGACTCATTGCTGCAGGCATAATTGGAGAGGTTTCTCAACACATTATTCAAATTCATGGTGAAGCTGTTTTGCTTCCCACACCCCTCCAGCACCTGCAGAAACCTCTCTGCTGACCCTGAGACCCTTGGTGAGATTCAAGCTGAGTGTTTGGTCAATGCCAGCTCTTACATCAGTGACTGGCACCCCTTCATGGCTCCCACGTCCCACTTTTAAAAGAATAATTACAGCAATGTTGTGAATTGAATGACAAAACTCAAAGAAAAATGAAGATGTTTCCCTAGCAACTGTGTGCAGCAGTGTTTCCAACAGGCCAACATTACAGCATCTCACTCACAAACTGAAGAAAAAACCAGACTGAAATCTTTACCACTTGAATGGCAAGTGCAGCCTGGCAGAGACCAAGCCTTCCTTGGTCACACCAGCCAGTGCCCAACTCACAACATGGCTTTCAGATTAAGTTGAAAACTGCTCTGGATAAGGAACAGCAACAGCTGTGAACAGAGGTTCAGAGAGCATAACAACCTCGTAAAAATAAAAAATGGCAATTTCAGTATTGTTAAAATAAGTGTTGATTGACTCTTTCCCTTTCCATTCCTGCTCCTTCTCACCACTACATCAGTGCAGTTCCAGCTCATGTTGTCTGAGTCACCTTTGGCCTTCTGATTTTCTTGAAGCAGTGGCCATGAGTTCCCAGAGGGTGATCCAAGGCTTACTCACTCAACTGTAATCACCTTTGTGCAGCCAGTCTTTCCCAGTCCTTCTTGCTCATTGCTCCTAAAACTGTCTCTTGGAAACAACATGTCCTGCTGCAACTCACCCTTTCTTTCCTGGCAGACTCAGAGGTCCCCATTTTCCCTGCATCACCCATAGCAGATAAAGTGAGTGGAGGAAGCAGGAGGAGGGAAGAAGCAACAATCCCATTACTATGCTAATAAACCCACCTCTCTTTGGTTCACCACCATCATTTTAACTGATGGAGTCCAGAACAAGGTAAATTTTTATGCTGAATCCTGCATTATTACCCTTCAGAAAGACAGTCACCATTACAGTCAAGGATGGTTTGAATATTTAGGCACACAGACTAAAGGCTGCTGTGGCATCATACTTTAAATCTATTGGCAATGGTACATTATTTATTAGTTATACTCCTGAGATAAATTTCACATTATACTGTATCATCCTGAAATAATTTTTGTTCACCTGTGCTGAAAACCTCCTGCTCCACCAAGTTGGGGTCTAGGTTTTTGACCTTAAACATTCTGAAAATTCTCCCCAGAGGTGGCCAGCTGATTTCTTTCTTTAGTTGATGCATGCTCAGCATCACTAACATGTATTAAATTAGCAATACTAAATCCAAAAAAATGTCTCTTGCACTATGATTTATAGCTTACCTCCTGTGAGAGGAGAGGCCTTTGGCACACTGAGCCAGAGATGCCTGAAATGCCACCAGTGGTACAATTTTATAAAAAGATTGTGAGGGGAGGGAAGTGTTCATCCACATCCACACATCAGTAGTGCAGTTTTTTCCCCTGCTTGCTGGGTGTTGATGTTCCTGCCATTTGTGCTTTCGACAGCTCTCCCTGTGCCCCCAGTGCCATGTGTCAGGAAAAGCTGGGCCTGGGGCTTTGCAGGGCAGGGCTCAACAGGCCCAGAGTATCTGAAAGCTCAGCTGATGAAGGAGAAGGAAGACTGTGCACTCACCCTTACCCCCAGGAAAGGCAGCGTTGCCTCTCACCCAGGGAAAGGGCAGGGTTCGAGAGGAGCAAGCCAGCAGGGAAAAGAAAGACCAAAAAGCTGAAGCCTCCCCTAGGGGAGGAGGAAATCCTACAGCTGCTGTCCTTGCTTTGGGGAAACAGTCCCCCATCAGCTCCTGAGCTGCACACAGGGACCTGAGCAGCCCACGAGAGCCACAGTCATCTGCAAACTTCAAAGGACAAGTCTAACCCTGCTCCTTCTAGGGTTTTCAGAGGACAGGTTGGAACTGGAGCAGTTCTTGGCCCAGTTATAGCTCAGGCTTTCACCTCCTTTGGAGCCAACCACTCTACTTGTTAAGGGACAAGTGCATCTGTCACAAGCCCCCACACCTAAATATCTGTGATCCTGAATTTTGAGGTGGGATCTGCCAGGATCTGACCCAGTCCTGGGACCTGGCTGTTGCAGCTGAAGCATGTGGGCTATCCTGAGAGCAGTCAGGGATTTTGTGTGCAAGGGTAGGAATGCAGAAAAGCAATGGCCCTTTCCCGGAAAGCAAAGCCAAACCCTGTTCCCACAGGAAACCCTGCTTCCCCGTTTCACAGAGATCAATGGTGAAACTGTTGGGGCCTCAGGAGTGACAGCTCAGGTCCTTCATGATTGTTTGCCTTCAGAAAGGAATTTTGCTTCATTAGGATGCTGAGTCTTTCTAATTCACATATTTGATTTGCTTCGAGTCTTGTGTTGTCTTCATTCTGTGCCTGCCAACAGGGAGTCAAAAGGGGCCAACAAGGAGTCAAAAGGGGCCAACAGGGAATCAAAAGGGGCCAACAGGGAATCAAAAGGGGCATCTCTGAACCTGCTGGGAGGCTGTGAAACTTCACCGGAGAGTGCTGTGTGTGGGGTGAGAGGAAGTGGCAGGCACATTTGAGATGAAGTGCCCTCTCTGTTTGATGCTATTGTTATGGAAACTTGAAACTTCAGGAAGGCCAGTGAAATGGAAATGCCTAAGAGAGACCATTTTTCACTCCTTACCAGGCTTCTGCCAGAACAAAATGTCTGAGTTTCTGCCTTATTGGAGTTTTTCCTGAAAGCCAAACTCCCTTGCAGGAGAAAAGGTCAGGAATCCAGCAGCAGAGAGGGGATAGACACGAATCCCAGCAGTCACTTGAGATGCTTACTCTGGAAACAAATTCTCACAACAGCAGTGGCAAGAAGAGGAGACCTGATGCAATGGCAAAACAGATGAAAACCACGGGCTCCATCCCAGGGTGAGTTACCTACTGGGAAAGGAGGTGGGAGCAGTGGCTCTGTGTGCTCCTCCAGCTTTTCACAAGCACTTGAACCCAGATGGGGAGTGAGGAAAAAATAAAAAAAGCTTCCTGCATTTTGATGAACTTGAGCAATATGATTTTAACAACACCAGAAGAAATGTGCTTCAGCAGCAAAGCAAGATACCAGATAGAGGTGGCTCCTGGAACAAGGATTTGCTAGGCAGAACAGTGCCTTAATGCACTGAAGAATCAAGTTGTCTTGGACAAAGAAAAGTCTTCATTTTTTATTGAAAACAGTTAAATTACTCACTACCCCCAGCCTCAAATGGAAAGAGGCTTGAGCTTCAAAAGGTTTGCTTGTATTGATGTCCAGGCGAGCAGATGCACTTCCCTAAAATTCATGCTGTCAAAAACAAAATGCCAGCAGCAAAGAGGTTCAAAAACTGTGGAATCCAGGCACTTCAGTAAGTATTTTCCTTTAAAGCAATAATAAATGTAATAACAATAATAATAGAAAAATATGCTGAAACCCAGCTCTGGAGAAGATTTTGTTTCTATTTCTCTGGAGGGAGAGGCAGGGTGAGGATACCACCAGGCTTCCACATGCAATCCCTTCATGTAAATGATTTCCAACAGGAGCTCCCCCTTGCCTGCAGACAAAAGCAGGATGCATCACTGTTGCCAGACCACCTGGGACATGGGGAGGAGAGGAAATTTCCAGATGGGTTTTAAGACAATTCATTTATATTTATATAGCCAAAATAAATGTTGGTTGTTTTTTTTCTCCTGTGATAGCATTTCCCTTTGCTCTATCCAGACCACCAAGAGAAGAGGGAGGCACAGAATTTCTATTGCATTAATAGTCCTGGTGTTTACAGTTTTGACTTCTATGAACTCGTGGGAGCTGTTTATTGAGTCATAAACTCTACTAATGGGAATATTATCTCTAAATTACAAAAGTACTATAGTATTTGGGTTAGTTAAAAGAAAGGTTTCAAACAGTTACACACTTACAGTTTATCTCAATTACCAACATGATCCCATAATGGGAATTTAATTGCTAATTGCTGGCTTATATTGTAGAAGAACTGCAATAACAACACACAATATATAGCCTATAAACATGTCCAGCCAATTCTGTATCACCTCCTTTCACTGCTACCTTCTTATATGGTTTGGGGGGGGGGGTAGGGGGTAGTATTATACAATGATTTAATTCCTAAATGATTCAAATTAGGGATTCTTCTTTGTTAGGAAAGCATTTCTCCAGCAGTGCTTTGTGTGACAGATTTTAGCAAGCTGCCTGCACACACTCGGGTGGCTTCGAACAAACAGGACAGCCTTATGCACACACATAAATACTTTGCTAAATTAGATTCTCAGAGAGTTCTAACAAGAGAAATCATAGTTCCATTTGAGTCAACCCAGATATTCCTGTTTACCCAGCTGGAGTTTGAGCAACACCCACCAGGAAGAGTCAAGCTCAAGCACAGTCAGGTCCACCTGATAAACGTGGTGCTGAACCTGCTCATCCTGAGCTCCAGAATACCCCAGGAGAGGGATCCTCTGCACGTTCAACCTGCACTCCTGGTCTCTTGGACTTGTGGTCTCATGGTCTCATGGACCCTGCCCATTCCACCCAGCTCAGCCCAGACTATCCACAGCTGGCCCATCCTACACTGCAGTCACAACCTGCCCATGGGCAGGGAGCAGCCAAGGTCACCCTAGTTGGCCTCAGGGCTCCTTCACGATGCCAGTGGACCCCAAGGGTGGGACCCATCTCCCCCAGCAGCAATGCAAACATCTACATTCAGCTGGTTGTTTCTAATCCCTTTGTTGCAGAGGGATGGGCAGGGATATCAGGCATCCTCTAAATATTCCTGTGGGCTGGTCACTCTCTAGAGGTGGTGATGACCCTTCCATCAACAGTACAGGATCCAGAGAGCAAGTGCAGGTGCAGACACCTGCACTGCTGACATCTGAGAGCAGGGGACATGGGTATCACCCAGAGACATTCTAATTTGGAGGTGGCCTTGTACCACCTGCAGCACAGCAGCTCTGCAAAGGGTCTTCCCCTCATCTTCCAAGGCAATGCCATCCCAACAGATTTGTTATGGAAGTGGGAGCTCTCTCAAGTGCTGTCAGGGGATACAGTGAATTTGGTGCTGTTACAGATCATCCCACCATGCTGCTTGCCAGGGATCTGCATCAGATTTCAGGTAGGTTTGTGAATCTGCTCCTTTACTTCTCTCTGTTTGTAGCTCTAAATATGAAACTGTCCTGATGAAAGAGGAGAGCATAGAGGACAGATGGCTGGGGTGAAGGGCAGATGAGGATAGCTCATTCATTTGTGTGTAATACATACCAGAAGAAACTTCCAGATGATTCAGAAATGACCAGAGAAATGTGCAGAGGAAGAGCTCATTTAATCAATCCATAACGTTAATATATTACAGGAATATTAACTTCCTAATCTTGGTTATGCTTCCTGGTTTCAAACTTTACACTGGAAGCTGGCAGAGACATGGACTGTCCCTCACACCTCTCTCTGGCTTCTTTGACCGTTGCCCAAACCAGGAGCGCTGCTTTTGACTGGGTCTGAGTCACTCCCCTAAATGAACTACAAAAGAAATTGATCTAGAGCAAACAGTAACTTTTAAAAAGTCTTCTTTCCTGATAGTTTTCTCTAAAATGTTATCTATATTGCCCTCTAAAAACTAAAAATAATTTTTAAAATCTGACTCAGCTCAGATTGTGGTACCTTTTTCATCCTGATGTTGTAAATTCTTCACAAACAAGCCACTATTCTGTCTTTCTTACTGTACTGCAGCTTGATGGTTACACAGGCTTGAAGAGGAAGAAATTCTGCAAGTAAATATGCAGTTCAGTTACAGAGGGTACAGGATATTATTGCTTAAAGAACTTATATATCCCTCCCTGACACTGAACTATAAAATGTTAAAAACTGGAAAGTTGTTCTTAGTTCCATGTCTCAGACCACAGGAACACTTAGAAGGGCCCAGCAAGCACACACCTGGTGAATTACTGCTGATGATACATGGACTGCTGTTCTCTGAATGCAATCAAGTGACTGAAAACATCCAGTATTTTGGTTATTGTGGAATCAGGATCCCTGCAGCTTTCCCACAGCAAGTTTTCCTTTGGGAGGCAACGATGTCTCGTGGGCTAAAAGGACAAAACAGAGAGAGCAGACACAGGAGACAACTGAGCCCAAATTTTTTCCATGAAGTAGGATGAACTCACACCAGCGCATGAGGAACAAATGCGGGATGACTTTCATTCTTTTGTTTATGCAGATAAACATCTGCCTGATGTTGGTGCAAATGGCTCTGCCTGGAAAAATACATGAAGAAAACATTGCCTGGTGAGGAACATCCATTTTTTGCCCACAGCAGATGTCAATGGCTGCCCATGTCCGAGGGGGCCCAACTGCAGGTGACATCCCAGGCGCTCTGAGCCAGCCTGTTTGCAGCCATTTCCTTGCCAGCAGCAGCTATTCCAGAGGCCCTGGAGCCTCTTCCCAAATGCCAGGCTGAGGAAGCAAACATCAGCACTGAGCAGGCAGCAGAGCACGGCCGTGGGATGGAGCCGGAGCTGTAACATGAATCCTGCGCTCCTGCCGGGCCAGCGCAGACACTTGTGGAAAGGAGATACCCTGGGCTGCCCTGCAGAGATCCTGAGCTGAGATTAATGCAACTCTGGGGCTGCCTTCCCCTCTGGGCCATGCGTGCTTTAAAGCCGTGGCCTCCTGCCATCTTGAAACATAACCCTGTGGTATTGTCTTCATTCAGGCCCCTCATCAGCAATGTGAAAAGAGAGAAGAAGCTGGTGGCAGGATTAGAGGAGAGGTTGAAATATTCTGGGCAGCATGTGCTGTAAGTCACATTATACAAAGAGGATTATTGGGCTGCTCATTGGCCAGGGCTTTCCATTCTGGAAGCACTGCTGCTTGTAGGAGATAAAACCTGGTGAAAAGTGTTTATAGCATGTCAGACCACAGCGTTCGACACACTGAGCACAACGACAAGCAATGAAAATATTTTTCAGGCCCTGTCTGCCCTCTCCTAGGAGATTGTTTTGTGTTTGTCAGGGTTATGCAAGATGCATGGGAAAAAGGAAAACCAAAAGTGAGACTAATAATTCAGAATGGTATTATAAACCTCCTAAAATTATCATCATCAGATGAACCCATCTCAACCTTAAAAAAAGAGCACATCAGTCTCGGAAGGCAGTTTGAGACCCTTGTTGTTTTAGAAGTGAGAAACCACCTTTTTACCAGGTTTAATTTATTCATGGCAAATTATACCCATTTTTTCCTTAAGATTACCAATGTTCTTACCTGAATCAGATAATTTTCCTCACCTGGCAACAATGTATTTACAGAGTGCAAGGATATTAATTCATCTGAACCTTCATTTTGTTAGACTAAATAAGTCATGCTCCTTCAGTCACCTTTCTTATCTCCATTCTCTTGGTCACCTTTCCAGCTCTTCTCTGCTCTAATTCCAGTTTACAGTCCCCTTTCTTGACCAGACAAGACTGGACCACGACTGAACAGACCTATGTACATGATTCCACATGAAATTATAAAATGTTATATTTCTTGAATTATTTTTTTCTTTAAAAAAAATCCTTCTTTTGTCTCATACACATAAAGAGAAACAAACTAAAGTGAATGTATCTTTTCTAGAAGCCACTTGAGAGGTTCTCAATGTTGAGAGTCCCCTTTTCTTGAAAACACTCATCTATACAAGATTTCCACAACTGAAACAAAACCTTCTGAAGTCTTGGGAATGTTGAAAATTTACAAAGAAAACTGCATTAATTTAGCATCAATCTCAGTCTTGGTGGCATGTTATAAAAATATCCAGCTTTCACCAAATGGGCTTCAAACACAAGTTGTTGTTTGGGATCCTGACACTGTCCCTCTGGTCAGATATTTCTTGAAATATAAGGAACCATTTTCCTCTTTTGGATCAAAAAGCAATTCATGGTCTTGTCTACAACTTGGAGCACTTTAGGTTTTCAACCTTTTCATTTTGAGCCTCTGGGTACAGACACTCCTTAGCCATTTTATTGCCCCTCCTCAGCAGCAGCAACATAATTATGCCTTGTCTCATGATCTTTTTCACTGCAAAAAAGGCAAAGAGCTGTCAAACGCCACATATTTTGCCATATGGTACAAAAAGAATAAGACTTACATTATCATGCAAAAGTGTAGGAAGGCAAGGGGTATCTCCAAGTTTCAAAAAAAATACTATTGTTTTTTCCTTAGTTTCAGGATTTAGATACATTGAATTCTCATTTTTCTAAATCAAACAATTCTTCCCCAAAAATGTTATTTCAGATTAAAGAAAAAACAGGGTTCTAAGCCTTCCCAGGCACCAGAAGAGGTGCACTGGCTCACACCTCTTCCCCTTCCCCAGGGAATCTCATGGATGAATCAGCTTCACCTTCACCTCAGCACTTCCATTCTTCAGAGCAGGGTAATGACTCCTCTCACAAAGCACAATGTAAATCCAGATCTAACCATGGCTTTGAGCTGGAATAAGCTTAAAAAGATACAAAAATGCTAACAGGAACTCCATTAAGCCATGGAGAAAGAGAAGGGCATCAATGAATTTTCAAAGGGCAAGTACAGTTCTGCTGCAAGAACGCTGCATGCTAAAATTGCACTGAAACCCCTTCTCTTCAGACATGTCCCACCCTAGTAAAGCTGGGTGGGACTAACATTGAGTCATATCTAAAACAAAAAGCAAGAACTGACAGCTTCTGTGCCATGCCTGCAAAACATTTGCTTCCACTTTGGAAGGCTATAATTATCTCTGATACCAGAGCAGCTTTATAGTGTGCAAGAACCTTTCTGGCTTTTCCCTCACAAAATAACCAAGTTTGACACGAACAGCACTAGAGCATCACCACAGGGACAGAGCAAAACCACAGATTTGAGCTGAAGAGCAAGGAGGAAATGTGAATGGAATGGCATTATTGTGCTAAAGCAGTCCAACCCAATTTTAAGAGGTCATCCAACCACATTTGTTTGCAGAACAAAGCAGGGTCAGTCAGATTTTGCACTGTTTGACTCAAATATTTCTCAATACTCTCAAATTCTCCATGCAACAAGATAGAGAGTAGAGGTTCTAGTTTTAATTATGCTTGTATAAGTATGACAGAGTGCTGTTGATTTAGAAAGAGTTCCAAAAACACACAAGTATACATCTCTGTTGGAACAAGCAATTAAATACAATAAAACCTATATCTGATTTTTTCTGGTTTTACAAGGAATGCTTTCTGTATCTCTCCAAGTAATCTTCAGAGCTGGAGCACCAATCTTATATCAGTGCCTTGCACAGAAGAGATTATTCTTCCTTGCCAAACAGGTCATCCAGAAGAGGAGGGTATCTGATCCCAGTCACGGGAGGGGATCGTGGTAGTTGGTTCCAGATCTCTTCCTTCTGAAATTAGTAACCCAGAGAATATCTTAGTATATAATAATGAAAACAAAAACCATTACAAGGTGGTCAACATAAGATTGAATGAGCTGCTTCAATTACTCAGACAAATCTGTGAAAAATTGGGTCTTTATACAGCACATCTTCTTAAAAGGTTACAACATGCACATTCTTATGAATGTTGCAAAATATTTTATTAAAAATATTTTATATCATCAGCCCTTTTGTAGACATTTTTAATTAAATAATGCTATATTTTCTTCATTAAAATGCTTACACATCAAATTCTTGAAAGTCATCTATGTCTCAACACCAAAAATCATACAAAATAATGAGATAAAGAGAAGGAATAATAATGAAAAAGCCAGCTAAACAAGAGCAGCTCTGCTGCTGAAATCTATCTGTCAAATACAGGTACTGTAGCCTGAAAATACTGCTATTAATTCATGCTAAGTCATGCACAGAATGGCAATTTAATTCTAAAGCTGAACAAGATTTAAAACTTCCTGTCTCTGATTTTTTTCCATTGTGTAGTTACCTCTCTTAAAATATTAAATATTTAATTATAGCTTAAGCACAGAATTCATCTGTAAAAACAAAAAATACCCCCTCAACAAAGCCTAATAAACACCATGCTCCTCAGGACTGCTGTATAAAACATGTGGAAGGGTTTTGAGTTTATCTGTACAAGACAGAAAATTTCTTCACAAAGACAAAGCAAAAATAATCAGCCATGGAAAGCAGAGCAAACCAACAGCCCTGGGCCCTCGTTAGACACCACCAACAGTTTGAGATGCTACAGAAAAAGGTCTTGGTAAGTCAGGAGGGAGTGGGGAGTCAGGAGCACAGTGCCTGAGGTATTCTGATTTAAACTATGCCACGAGTGAACTTGAATTTAAAGGAGTGCTGTGTTTCTAAATGGTCTGAACACAATCAAACACATTCTGTACAATACATTGGCCAGGCCACAACAGCAAAATAATGTGTTGGCAGAAGGCCTTTGGATTTATCTGTTACAAAGTATTTAAAATTCAGCATGTTTGCCTTATGGACCTTCTATTTTAAAATGTTCCACTCAGCACAATATGGCAAGATCAGATTAGTCTCTGCAGTTTGTTGATACTGCATTTTTATTTACCCTAAGTAGCAGGCTGAAAATATACCAAGTTGATCCATCAGTTCTTCTCTCTGTGCACGCCTACCAGAGATGTGGTGTGTTATGTACAGGTTTCTGAGGAGTTATACAAAATGCAGAGATATTTTCTGCATATGTGTCAGTGGAGCTTGAAGTATTTTCTGACTACCTCAGCAGCTGAACAGATGATTTGACATGTGACAATGATATTTGTGAGGGAAGAAGTACTCCTGCCCATTGTCCACAGATAAAAACACCTGCTTCCCTTTCTCTTTTTATTTTTTCTTCTATAAAATATCCCAGAGATCTGATAGTAGGCACCTCCTCGTCCCTGTTTGACTTCTCTGCTTCATCCTATACCTCCCTATCAAACCTATTAAAAAAATTACTTGAAGAAAACAGGTATAAATATACAAATATGAAAAGATGTTGTAGTGTGTGTTGGCTAAAACAGTTGTTAAAGTTGGAGAAATTATATTGAGACACTGGTTTTACCTTGGGTGGCTCCTTCACCTCCACGTAAGTACGGACTTGATTCTCTCTCCAGTTCAGTCCATGAACCAACATTCTATAGTCTATTTGCTTCTGGTTATCTTCAAACCTGAGCAGAATATCCATGAGATGACTCAAGGTTAAAGGGAATTTTTAACAAAGTTATGTCATATTATCTGCAGCATACTAATCATTACTTTTGTAATAATAATTTTTATGCTGCTTTATTCCCAAACACTGGCAGGAGTGAAAAAAGGGTACAAAATGTCAGGAACTCATATATTACACATTCCTTTCCATATTCTTACACCTTAATTTTGTCTCTTACAGTAGAATTCAACTTCTTCAAGTTTTACTTTATTTCAAGTGTTTTCATTTTAGTTTTGAAGCACTGCCCAACCTTTTCCAACACTGATCTCACAGCTTTTGACAAACATAGAGTTGGGATGAAGGAGGTAAGAAACAGAATTATACAGGAGACCTGTGCTGCTGACCTGCTTTATTATGACTTCTACAATCATCTCCTGAAAATAAGTAATCCTTCAAAAATGCTGTTTGCTCACACGTGTGGATCAATTTGCAACTGACAAACACAAAGCTTGTTAATGTATGAAATAGTAGCCAGATTTTAAATCATTTGGTAACAGGCTTATGGCACTGTTCTTTATTTCTATGGATAAATAGATTTATTTGTATCAGTTCTGGCTGTCCCCTAAATGCTCAAAGATATATATGCTGCCAGCTAAGGTCTACAGATATGTGTGGAAAATGCAGTTCCACTCCCTCAGATTTCTAAAATCCTTAGCCTGCACTAATAAGCCCCATGGGAATAGATTTATAACTCACTTCATCCTTCTGCCATTGATTTGGATGGAGCAGCTTCAGAAATAAAAGTCCTCAATTCAGCAGAACACTGAGGTGATTCAGACCCTTGGGAACCACTGTTCTTTCAGTGTCACCAGCCACATAGTGAAAGATACCTTTGGGCTGAAGCTTGAAAAGAACAGCTGGAATCTCTGCTATAAGTACTGCACTGGCAGCTCCTGAAGGACTCTGAAGGACTCCTGTCCCACCCAACACCACCCACCTGCAAAAGGGACCCAGTCTGGGCACAAAAATATAGCCTGGAAGTGTCTGTGCCTCACTGGGGTCCATGGAGAGACACAGACACCCAGCAAGACTCAGTATCTCTTCTCTGGTGGGAGACACCAGGTTAAACAATTCTGCCCTGCCATCTGGTGAGTCAAAAACCACTGCACAGGAAACAAGTATTTCAGAAAATCATTTTGCCTTGTCCTTAATGAAATAGTGCACAAAACACAGGCCTCAAAGCCCTTCAATCACTGCAGAGGGTTCCAACAAAAACCAAGCATGAAGGCACTTTAAGGGAGAATTTACAGCACAAACTTGGAAAACAATACTGGAGGAGAAATAGATCTGGTGACAAAAATAAACTGCAATAAACTGCAACTCATCCTTTCCTTCTCCTCCCCCCACACCTTTCATTTAATAGTCAGCAGGAAAGATAATAATAAAATATACTGAGAGCCATAAACAGAGATGGCAACGATAAACTGGAATGTTAAGTACAGTGAGTTATGCTGAAGATGAAAGCAAAGTCAGAAAAGAATGCTACTGCTACCAGAATTAACTGGAGCCTGAAACACTGCCATGAGAAACCCTCCTATGACAGCCTGCTCCTTTAGCATAGTTCACACGCAAGTTAACATTTCCATAAAGCCTCACTTTTGGGGGATATATCCAATAGACAAGAAAATTACCATTCCCACTTCCAGTGGGTTCTTAGTTTTAGGGTTTGTTTGTTTTTGCAGTGGCAATAGGGAAAAGAAACAAGTTTTGCATGAGATGTAACAGGACAGTCAAGAAGCTTATACCTCTTGGAAAAATAACAGCACACAGACTGGAATTTCAGAACTATCAGGACAAATTTTTTTTCCCACTACTATTATATCATTACCCTTTGCTCATTGTGAAAAGTCAAAAGATTAATTCTACCACCAAGATGCTGAGCTGTATAAGCAGGATTGTTAAACAAAGAACAAGTGAAGATAACTACTTAAACTTTCAGTTAAGGCACCAAAGTTGAGGAAAGCATTGCTTCTGCTTTGGACAAACATTTACAAGGAGAAAAGTCCTTTGATGTGACAGCACTAGTGAGCTGAGAGGACAATAAGGGTTTGAAATTATCTATAACCAAGAATTTTAACGTGGGCAGAGGAAATGGGATTCCTAAATCCCATAATGAAATAGCTACAGAAAGCATCTTAAAATACTACTCTAGAATAACCCAGAAAGGAAAAAAAGCCTACTCTTGAGATCTTTTTACTGCTGTGACTTACTGTATCAATCTACTAAAAGCACACACTAGAGATTTGGCACAGAGCATCCAGATGGACTGAGGAGATGTTATCAATTTGTGCATTATTAGGACAGAGATGTCATACATTTCAGAGGCTGGAGTTAATAATGCTGAGACAGACAGTGCTCTTCAGAAAAGGAAATTAGATTTGTCTTATCATGAAGATGCACCAAAGATAGCTTTAAACCACCCTTCTCTTCAGTTTTGCCATTACTTCACCAATGCATGAGATTTTAGACTATGAAAGTCACTCCTCCATCCCTATCACAGTTCGCAGAGTTTTTTATTTTCTTTGTCATTACAGAAATAATCGCACACTTCTGCTTCTAAAAATACTTTCATAATTAAATACTCCAGCTGGGTGAAAAATCTGGTCAAATCACATTATGATCATTCCTGAGGATGCTTTTTTGAGTAAAGGTTACTTGATAATAAGATTTTATGTCCCATCAAGAAATCTATACCCCAAAGATTTACGTGAAAGTTTAATGTACATGCAGAGTTTTTATCTTTAAGTCCTTCATTTCAAACATTTATTAACAACTTAATCTGATAATAACAGAGCAGAAGCATCTGCTTCTTTAACCTTAGATAAAATGTTGGGATTCTTTAGCCTGTTTGATCCTCTCTGTGCAACACTGTTCTACAGGAACTAAATTGTTACAGGTCTACAACTAAATTGTTATAAACTGCTCATATTAAAGGACTTAAGCTAGCAAGCACAACAAGTCACTATTAAATAATAATGTCTACCCTCTCCTTTTTAAAATTTATATTTACACTGCATTTACTCATGTCTTGAACAACCATGAACTGAACCATCATCTCCTCAGCAAACTGAGTAACAGGAATAATATCTCTTAAGAGATTAAAATATGAATTCTAGAGAACCTTTTAATCACAAATGGCATAGGGAGTCTTAGGCACCAAAGGTAACAAGAAGGTAGCAGGAGAAAGATCTTGTGATCATTTCCACTGCTGCTCCTGCTACTGGAACTTGCTGTAGCAGGAAAAGAGGGTTTGCTTCCTGAAAGAAAAAGGGCAGCCCTAAAGAAACAACTACAGGTAGGAATCCAGGAAAAAAAAAAATATTATCCAAACACCATCTTGGAAAAAACTGAGCAGGCAGGAGCGGCCTGGCCTGGCCTGTAAGTGATTTGAGAACTGGGATAACCATATAGGAGGCCCTCTGTCATCAGGCACTGCTGCCTGAGGGACTGGAGATTCACCTTTTAAAAACAAAAAGCATCCTTCAAACAGACTCACCCCAGCAGTGTAGAGACATGAAAAACTACACAGCTGCTTATAATAGAAATTAAAGAAGATAATTTAAAAAACCAGGGACCTAAAATTAACAACTAAATTAATGCAGAATAATCAACATGTAATGCTTGTAAACTTGTCATACATTCTTCACTCCATTTTTTCCTTCCTTATCTGCCAGCTGTTTATAAATCCTCCAGGGAAGAACTGCTTCTTTTTAAGTCCTTGTTAGCATCAATTTAGCATTGCAGTAAATAAAAATAACAGAGAAAAACCCCTAAAGTCATTACTTAAGCACTTCGGCAAAATTTATTTATTAAACAAACTGTAATTGTTCATTATGCCTGCATAAATTTAAAGACATGTTTATAATGACTACTGTAGTTTTCTGGCAGAAACAACTGTGTACCATCTGCATTGCTTAATACAGTGTGATTAAATTCTGTATTTTCTGTGATTTAAAACGTAAGTGAGAAAATGTTGATGGAGAAAGCAAATACATTTTAACATGCCAGCTCAGGTAAAGTGGAAAAATGTTCACATTGTTGGGTACCTAAATCCTCCTATTTCATCATCCCACCATTAAAAACATAAATTTAAAAACATCAACACTAGATGGACAATATGAAAAGGACTTATGAAACCCCAGTTTTTGTGCTAACTCTCCCTCCACTCCATGGCAACTGAGTGGTCTTTGGGTACAGTAAACAAAGTCTTGGGTCATTTGGAGGTGACCACAAAATTAGACAGTAATTTCTAGTCCCATGCCATGCTTTTAATAAGTGACAGATCCTTGCAGCATAATTCACAAATCTAAATAATAAATACTTTAAGAGTACTACCTTTCAAAATGGAATAACAGAGTCATTAAGTCCTGGAGAAAGTCTTTGCCACCTAATCTCAGATAGCAAAGCTGAATAAACACAGAGCTTCAGCCTTCAGCTATTATCTGATCACATTGTCCAGCATCATTTTATAGCTGAATAGGGTCCAGCTAGTGCATTAGCTATATAGACTGATTGTGTGGGAATCAGTCCAGCAACTTTTATTGTACCATTTTCTTCCTTCATAAAGACAGATACAAGTAGGACCACCGCTCCTTTTAGAAGTATGGGAGGGGGGAAGGGGGGGAAGGGAAACTGCTGACAAACTTGGCTCACACTGAATTGCTCCACAGCAATGAGACTGTTCTCCACTACAATAAACTTGCCTGTTTCATGATTCTTCAGTGTTGAAGAAAACTACAGGAAGCAGAAAGAAAGGAAAAGAGAAGTCTAAATCTCATTCAGATGACCCAACTCTTCGATTTACAGACTACTGGAAAAAGTCTGTAAATAGAGTTCAAAAAAATATTTCCCTGGCTCTGCACCCTCATAAAACAATCAACTTCCCAAGCAGTGCCAAGTGCAGTCATGATGAACAATGTGACAATCTTCCCCACTACCTGCAGTGCTGTGACACCACCTAACCTGCCACCTTTGAAGCAGCTGATGCTGTAAATTACAAGTGCCTTTCATAAGGCTCTCTGTCAAATGAAGCACTTCCCACACTGATTTCTGAGGCCCAGCTTCACACCATTCTCATTTACCTTTTTTCATGCAGAAATCTGTAAGACAGGGTGGCCTCAGTCCCTTTAGAAACTAAGGAAAATGAATGGGAATTTAGAAATGCAGTTCTGATGCATTTATCTGAGAGATAACTCTCTCCTCCACCACCTACAGAAAGAACCTACAGCAGCTGAAACCTCATCCAGCTGTCATGGGTACCTTGCTAAAGTTGGGTGAAATCCAGCCCTTGATCTCCTCCCTGTGTTCTAAGCTTATCTCTAATTTTTATTATAGTGTACTGGGCTTTTTCTTTTTAACTGCTTACACTCACTCCTTAGGAAAGTAGAGGTTCAGGGCACAAAAGCTTTCCCTGGTATAAATTCACAAACAGTAAATGTGTCCTTAGAGCCCAGGATGTGTCAGGCTTGTCTGCTTCTTATCAGAACTGAGTTTGAACATAAAGGAAAACTCCCAGTGCCTTGTGCATCTATTCTAGTTCAGACCTTAAGAAAGGGAATCTGAAAGAACCCCTTGTCTAATATGGGATTTCAATTGTCCTTCAACAATTGTGTTGGGAAGCTTGGTGGGAGTTCTAAAGTATCAGCTGTAGATCACTGTTAAAATTCAGACATTTCTGAAGACTAATGCTTATAACTCATTGTCAGAAGTGATGAACAGCAGTGTGAAGAAACTTTATCAAAATGGGTTGCACACTTCTGCCTGACAAGGGCCTTTTCATTATTTGCTAAACCCAGATACCTAATTTGCAACTCCTCCTAAGATCAAGAAATATATTTACCTGAAAAAATCTAAACATGACAGAAGACCTGTTTCTGTTTTTAACACAGTATGAAAGCCCAGACAAAAAATGTGATTTAATGATTTCTCTCAAGGGAAAGAAGAAACCAGTAAGTATGCATTTAAACCTACTACCAGAAAATCTGGCCAGGAAAACCAAAGTATTCAGAGTACCACAGCTTACTTTGAACTCTAGTCTTTAATACAAGTTCACTAAATAGTAGTTCTTTTCACTTCTATTCCCATTAATACAGCTAGCAAAGCTATTTGTCTCAAAAAAGCTAAATGTGCTATGGAAAAGTACCAAAGCCATGCCAACACTCCTTTTCCGCTTTAAAAATGACAATAAAATATGTTTCATGTCACATTAATAGGAGTAGCAAACTCTTTTTTTTTATTACTCATCAGTAATAAATTGATGTTTATCAAGTAGACTGCCTCCTTGATAAGGACACTTCATTGTATTCATGTTAGTGTGTTCCTTGGAACTCACACAATGTGCTTTCATAAGATTATTGTTTTTACCTCACGTCCATACACAGGAACAACTAAAGCAAAAAAAAAGTGAATATCATTGAAAATGATAAGTATCAGTAACTGACTCTGGAAAGATTAATTCCATTTGGCAGAATTCTGCCAAACCCCAGATGATTTACCATGCCAGGCAAAATGAAGAGAAGTGGCTAAGATGGATGCATCTCTGTTGACTATAGATATTCTGTATATAGGAAAGGCTCTGTGAGTGTAGGGACAAAATCTGCATCATAAAATAATTGATATTTGATAAATGACAAATTCTAAGGATTTGTGTCTTCAGTAAATATTTGCATCCATGCATGCAGGTCACACTATCTACCATTAAGTTACCTGGTCAGTAGAGTTTCTAGAAGATCATCAGGAAGTGGCAACTTAAAGGATTTGAAAATAGTCCTGCAGGTCTCATAGGGCAACAATCCAGACCTGCACATCAGAAAGACAGGGGTAGAAATATTAGGTATTTTTCAGTTTTACTTCAAATGAATGTTTCTGTGGAAACGCAAGAGTAGTATCAGTATAGAGAAAAAGACAACAAAGTTTTATGAAATTTTGCTATTACTAGTCTGAGAAACTTGAAGGTCACATTGTAACCATTCTCATACTGAGATCCTCAGTGGTTCTTTATCGGTGACATCCGAAAACAAAAAGGGCAAATGAGTCACATTAAAAATCTGAAAATTTTTTCCCCTCTTGAATCACTATTTCTCTTCTTTGATTTAAAATCCTATGTTTTGCCCATGAACTGGTATCTGATGTCACAGAATGTTCCGTACAGCATCTACAATAAAGTCCACATATGAAATGTAAAATAGACAAAAAGGCTGTCCTCTTCTTGTCTATTGTCAAGTGCTGAGAGAGGCTTAACATTACACACAATATTCTTTGGTCACAATATACCATTTGCTCAGCAACAAACAGAAAGTGTGGGTTTACAAGAAGAGCTTCTCAAACAACAGCTTGGGATAAAGAGAGGAAACTTACTTGTCTCGGTCATTGTACAAAAACACTGCCAGCAGTTGTTCAAAATATTCAAAGGCATTTTTCTTTAGTTTTTCTTGAGCCAGTGAAAGGAGGCGGCACTGGTCGATTTGACTTTCATCTCTCATGCCATAGTGACGGCCAAGAGTGATAATTTCATGTTCTGAAAATCCTCCACCAGCGACACTGACTATCCAATTCCTGTTCACAAAAACAATTTAGTTTTAGGTAAATAAGTTAAAAACAGTTAATAATCACTATTTTGGGGGGAGGATGTCCGCATTTCCTCAGTAACTGTCTATACATCCTAACCACAGCTGAAGTGTTTTACCAGAGATGCCATACAGAGAGTTACAACAAAGTACAAGTTTTCTGGCAAGAATGTAAGACAGGAGGCAGCAGCAAGAACAGCTCACACTTGGATGCTGGAAGTGGAAAATCAGACCCCATGCAGTAATGAGCTTGGGATGTGCTCTCCCAAGCCTGTGTGTGCTGCTCAGACAAATCATCCCAGCCCAAGGAAAAAGAAATTTTCCTGAGATCCACCTGATAGGACAGTTTCAGCTCCTGCTGTAACAAGGACTTCTGTCAAATCTGGATTAGTGTAACTACATTGGCTCTGTGATCCCAAACATCTGCCTGTGGTGCACTCATATTCAACCAGGCTTTCTAACAAGCAAGCATCAGCATAGGCCTGTGTGTCTCAGTCAAAATTAGATTAATTATATATAATACTTCTGGATAAACTGCACTAAGAACACATTTCACCATAATTGCTGGTGCAATCAGTGCTGTACCTTGTGGTACCCATGAGGACACTGAATCACTGTGACTAAACACCAATTCTTGAAAACAAATGGAAGAAATTAGTAGTCATGCACAAAGTTCTGACACAAGACCTAAATGGCTGCCTGGAGAATTGTTGAATTAATCTGATGAGGGATCTCTTTAACATCCACATGTGAACTGAAAGCACAGAAACTCAGGACCCCTCCAAGTCTGCAAACTTTTAACAAGAAATATAGTTCTTCACTTGCTTCCTCTCAGAGGCTTGTGTGGTCCTGTTCAAATTAAGGGATCACTTCATGTAATATGATTGCACTTACACAGCTATCAAAGGAAGGTTAAATACTGTAGTGTCTGCTTTGATTCAACTGCTTCTTTTTCATATTAAGTAAATCAGCATGATCTTCTATTTGTGTCAGAAAATAAATGCAAGGAAGTGACAAGTTGTTGACAGTAGCAAACCTTATTTGAGATTACACAAACTTAATGACCAAGAGCTGTCCATCTATTAATATTACCATTATCTTGTCAGTATTATTTTTCCACGTACTGGATATTATTATTTATATTTACAGCAGCATCCAGAGATCCAAAGCTGGAGCCTCCTTCCTGCAGCCTGCAATAAACACCACTGCACAAAGAGGACAGTGCTGCCTGATCAGCCTGGCACTCCAGTGCTTGGGCTGGCAGAGCTGGGGGCTGGAGATAACATCAGCCATTTCCACAGATTGGATTTCCATACATGGCACAGATTTTTCCAGTGTCAGGATTTTGAAAGTCTTTTATTTTCTCGATCCAGTCAGTGACAATCAAATCAGCAAAACCCACAGATAAATTTATTTCCCTTGGGAATTAAGGAGTATTTTAGTGATTGTGAGAGACTAATGAGTAAGACCCAAGACTCACAAACAGAATGACATCTAAACTCTTCCTACAAAAAAAAAAAAAACAAACCACAAGCTTCAGTAATTGTTCCCACAGCTTAGCTGTCTCTTGTTATACTTTTTTTTTTTTATGTTCTAGAAAAATAGAACAGATTGCAATCTGAATTTATTACAGAAAGAAGAAGTCATAATTAATTGCTCAAGAGAGCTGCTTCTCAAACTGAATTGAAGATAGGCATCTTTGTTGTAAGACCCACATGGTTCTTTGTCTCTAACAGCAAACAGCCTTGCCAGTAGCTTATGAGAAAAAAACAGAGTGGATTGGGCTGTGTGATGCACAGGCATCTAAGTTTTAGTTATTTTTAATTCTCTTTTTAACAAAGCTTTCAATAGTTCTAATGATAGCTTAGGGGATAGCTTCAGTGTACATTTCACATTTATTTCCTGGATAAGGGACTGAAGACTTGAGTTCTGAAAGCAGTTAAAGTAAATAGTATAATTACAATTCTCTTCACCACATCATACTTATAAATGTAGTTTTACATGCTGATTATATAAAATTACATAGGTAGAAAGGAAGAAATTTCAACAGCCAAATTCAGAGCACAGTAAAGCCTCAGCTGTATTTAAGATAAGGAAAGAGGATTATCACTGAAGCTGTCATACAGATAATTGCCTGTACTAAAAATAATCATTTGTTGTTAGCTATAGTCATGGCAGATTGAAAATAAACAGAGATGTACACAATAAGAAACTGAAAGAAAAGATATTCTATTCACATAAAAGTGTCTTGGAATTTTCACAGATGTAAAGAAGTGCTCTTGTTTTTGTCATTAAAAATGCTTCTTTCATTCTAAAATCAGACACACAGATAATAATAATAATGAGAGCCTTTGGATTACTGGCTGTAATACAAACTAACAGAAACAAAACCTACTATCACTATAGAGCACAAATGTTCAGGGTTCCTTAGAGGCAAATTCTCCCTCTGGCAGTGTGAACATCCCCTGTTCCACCCCAGGCCTTCCCCCACAGGAGGGATGGGGAGCATTAAAGTGTTGAGACTGGCCCAGGTGAGCACTGAGGCCCAGAAAGCCCTGATTATTTGGGTTCTTCAGATTTTCTGCACACAGAGAGGGCTCCTGCATTTTTTGTGGCTGAAACCAAGTCCCTCAATGCCACATGATCAGACATATCTCTCCCCATGTCACAGAATAGCACCACCCTGAATTAAACAGTTGAGCTGTTCACAGCTGCACAGATTATGTCCATGATTAAATTTACACCCAACTGAGCCTCTTCTGGATAAAATAAAATCCTTTCCCTGCCATTTAAAAGCACAATCATCCCTTCTAAAAGTTTGCTTCCCTAATTCTATCATATAAATGTTCCAAACCTTTGAGTTGGTCTTAGTGCATGCACAAAGTTTTGCAGATGATTATTTCATAATTTGAACTAAAACTATTTTTTAAAATTTTAAATAATTACCTTGTACACAAATTAAAAAAACTTTTCCAGGTGACAGAAACTTTCTCCCATTAAATATGAACTTTCAATTTTCTCCCTTCTTATTCAAGTAATAACATCTTCCCTCTTAAAGCAATTAGCAATTCAAAATCTTGCTTCTGCTGAGTAAAATATCAGGGTTCAGAAATATTTTGACCAAAAGCTGCCAAAAACTGTGGCCTCTTTTAGTTTAATTCCTACCTTTAGTTCACTTATTTTTCATTTCTGAATACCAGCTTGTTTTAATTTTACTTTCACTTTGAATTGCTGAAAGAACCTTCTGCTGATCTATTTCTTTTCTGAGATATTTCAGAAGCAATTCCTGCCTTGGTGAGCATTCCTATGGAGATGACATTCCATGCAATATTCATCTACTCACATGCCTTAGTTATTATGACAGTTCCTAAATAGACTCTGTATTACTTCTGTGAAAACCAAATGCTTCTAAATAAAGTTTTCTCCTCTGTTTCACATCATTAACCTTAGCAGTACTATGCCCAACACAGTTCATACTCTCAAGTATTCTGGCTGTGGGATAAACTGAAATCAGTTTGTATTTGAACACAATTTCCTCTTTCAAGTATCTCTGTATCTGCCTATTGCCATATCTGGATCATTCCCAGAATCCAGATTTCCCCTTCCTTTGTCTATGCTTAAATTACTGTCCAAGTATTAATTATTGTTCTCACTACTGCTTTCCAATCTTTTTAAAACATGCTTAGCACTGCCTTCTATCATTCCAATACACCTTAGTTCTATAAAGACTGTCTTCTTTACCAAGGGTTCAAAACCCAAACACCATTTTCAGGAGGCAACTTGAACATTCCTACTTGAATTTCAAAACTACTGTTTCACTCTCAGGATGGACTTTTCTTTATCTTTCAGCAAATCTATTACTGATGATTCATGCCCTTTCACAACACTCTCTGTCAGCTCCATAAAAAGTAGACAGATTTCTGTTGTGCTTTTCAGATTACTTGAAACTATTTTTTTTTTCTGGAGCATGGATTCACTTTCATTTTCACACATAATCTCCAAGTAAATGCAAAACAAATCTATGCCACTTGTCAGCTACTGGGCAGAAAACATCAAAACTCAGTCATGCTTTATACATTTTGGGGAAATGTGCCTTTATTAAATATTAAAACCCCAAACCCACTGTCTTACCTGAAAATGTCATACCCAATGACGTTGGTATGCTCAGGGTCAATAGTATCAAATGCCTTTCTGATTTCTTTGGCACGAGATTCAGTCATGTTCTTCAGTTTGTTGAGGATGATACAAATATCAGCCATGGGGAACTTAAAAGAGGAAAATAAGATATAGATTATAAAGACCTGAAGGATAAGATGCCATTCAGAGGGACCTCTCCAGGCTGGAGAAAGGGGCCCATGGGAATCTCAGTAAGACTGTCAAAAATATAAACAATAAAACAAAAATCATCAGGTCATGCATTCTCAGAAAGTTTAGTGTATTTAGAACATCCACTTTTGCTTGAAACATTGCATTTTTAAAGCAGAAGTAGAAACATTCAAAGTACAGTTCTAATAATTTGGTCCTCATTTTATGTTGGTGCACCTCACAGAACTCTCAAGTCATAAATTTCACCATGTTAAAGCTAATTTTTCACCACTGGCTCCAGTGGAATGTTCCAACAAATAACCTCATCATTTGGACTGCACTGTCTTACAGACTCACAAATAGCCCACTGGAAATTTGTTAGGAACCAATTTTACCTGTTAAGTATAAAAATGCTTAAATGTTTATTTCTTCCTAAATTGACCATTAAAATAAATTTGAACTCAGAATAAACAGAACTGAAGCACTAAGGCTTTCAATCTACATTCAGATTGTTATGTTAGTGCTCTACCAAAGATTTATTTGCTATATTAATTTTTAATATAAAACACAGAAGTATTTAGTCATTAAATTGGGGGTGACTTCAAGTATGATTATCTGCTATGTCCTTATATCTGTCATGCTCTATCTAGCTTAAAAAGCACAATGAACTGCCTGAGAACTTTTCTCCTGTTTCTTCCAATAGAAATTATTTGAAATTTGGAATTAAGGACCAGGACATAAAAATTGGGCCTCAGTGCCAACTCTGCTGAAGTGTGTCTACAGCTTTGTATCAGTTCAAAATTATCTAGAAAGGGGTATTTAAAGTCCCCATGGCACTGCCAGAGCAGTACAGATTGATCCAAGTCTAATCAGTACATCAGCTCTTGCAGGTTTTTCTCGGAATTGGAGAAGACAATTTCTGCCTATGCCAAAACCCCAGGTGCAGCCCTGGCAGGCAATACCCTGCAAGGCAGCACCTTGGAGCATCTGGAGTAGCAATCAAAGAGTTTTAGAGGCTGCAGCTTTTCCAGGCCCCTCTCCAAGATGTTACTGTTTGGGGCATAAGCACACAGCCTTCTGCTGATCAAGCAAGAAACAAGGAAAAAAGACTGAGCAGAAGGATTCAGAGAGCAGAGGATTTCAGGATGGACAAAGTGTTCTGAATATTTAAGAGCCTGTCTTCTCCACACTATCAAAAAGGCTATTTTTACATCTTTTTTCCTAAACTATATATTCCAAACACCTACATGGGCACTGAGTATCTGAGCAGCATGGCAATAATTTCACCAGCTTTCCCCCTTCTCATGCAACTCCTGACATGTTTCTAGTCACAGTCTAGTTTGATTTGTCTTGCTTAAGTCAGAGATTATTATGCCAAATTCCATTGAAGTAAAATCCTTTTCCATGTTTGTGCTGCAGCACACAGCAAAGCTACAACAACCAATGCAGTTCAGAGATGCTGAATTCCCTCCAGTGATGCCTTGTTTGAAACAGTCCTCCCCAAATCTGGATAATACCAGTAGGACTGTACACAACACACCTGTTCTGTTTTGCAAGCAAATCTACAGTTTCTAAATAAATATTTTTTCCTTCAAATTGAAAAAGAAACCAGAAGCTGTTTTGAACTAGGTCCTTGAAGTAACTTTCAGCCAAGGTGGCAATCAAAATCACAAGACTCTGATTTTTCTCTCCCTTTAACATAAAAACAATACAATAAGTGTAATTTTGAAACAGAAAATTAAAGCTTTCCAACTATCTTAGATGGTCTCAAACAAATTTTCAATATTCTCCTGCAATATGATTACCAATCTAAATTTCATCTAAATCACCATATGCCTACAGAACTGTGGTCAAAATGGCAATTTCCATGAAAAAATGTTCCATACAGATTCCTTTCACCAGTTTTCAGAAGACACACTTATGTGTTCTGCTGGAAGGAAATCTCTTGTCTAGTCAGAGAGAAAATTATTTGTTTTCTAATTTTAGAAACAAATAAACATATAGCCATATTTATATGGTTTTCCCCTTTTCCAAACAATCTTCCAGCTCTGATCTTCTCTAGTAATTGCTGAAGTTGTCATTTGAGTTCGTGATCCCCTGATGAACTGAGGTAAACTTCTGGAGCTCTAGTCAAAGGATGTGAGTGAAGCATCTACCTCTGGAAGAATCAACCTTTTTTTTCCACCAGCTGCATTAAAACCTTAGTTGTGTGAAGAACCACTGAAAATTCAGTTTAACGACGTATTTTCAATACTCTCTTCTCGTTTTGCAGATTTTATTTTGATATTATATAATAATTCAGCCTGAAGAACTAAAGTCTCATCCATTTGATCCAGGACAACCAATGCAAACAACATTCCAAAGAACATTTACAATCTAAATATGAGCTCTGCATTTTGGAGAAGAGGTTTGGTTTTGATTCTACCAGGAGGAGAAACCATCCAGCAGGAAGGGAACACACTGGGTTGTATTTTTGAGGTCTCAGCTTTGTATTTTACTGCTTTAGGGATTTAGCAGCCTTAGGATTTTACATCCACAGGCATTTTGCAGATCTTCCTCCTTGTTCCAGGGAAGGCAGATGGTGCTAATCCACATTAATTCACAAAAAATTGCACCATTCTGCTAAAGTACAAAGCAGCAGAGGCACCCCAGCTCATAATTTATTGTTGCTTTCCCCTCTGAAAGCAACAAGAAAAGGCTGTAAAACTCAATAAACACTTTAAGCTTGAATTCCTGACTGTGATATGAATTTCTACTATTACAAGGGTAACGTTTTGGTAGAAAAATGTGTATGAACCCAAAAAATCAAATCAGGACATAAAATAACCTCATCAGTAAGACTACATTTGATGTTGAGTAGTGAACACTGTTCCAGTCTCCACATCACAGTTACTTTGCAAGAACAGACCAAAAAGGGTGAAACTCTCAGCTGCACAGAATTAGGCTGAGGGGGAAGAATGTCTTAGATTTACAAAATTATGAAGGTGGTGCATAAGGTAAATGGGATCTTCCCCAAACCTCAGAACAGTAGAACTGGCCTTGAAACTAGTGGAAGGCTGGTTTAAAACAGTAAAAAGATACTTCTTTCATCAGATATTTGTTTTTCACAGCAGGCAGTGAACTTTTCAACCTACTGCCACAGAAAGTTGTGGAAGCTGACAGTATCTGTAGGTTCAGCAAGGGTTAGATCAGCTCAGGGAAAAGAGGTTCATGAATAGCCTCAAGAAGGAACTGGCAGGGATATCCCTTGTCACAACCCCTAAGGCAGACTGAGGGGATTCTGAGACAGGAAAAGGGAATGGGCAGTAAAGAGTGGCCAGACCTGCATGCACTCCCAGCTGGCATCTCCTAAATCCAATGCCAGACAGAGAGCACTGCGCTGTGAGCTTTGGGTGAGGAAAGAGTATAAATAATTCTGAAAAATATATGATAAACCACAGTCCTGAGAAATAAATTAACAAGAGCCTGCTTCACCTCATTTGCATTCCTCTCCATGTAGTTGAAAGTGTATTCATCAGCATCAACCAAAAGAAAGTTGTGGCCATGGAAACAAAGTCTGGCTCCAACAAACAGATCCTGAGCCTTGTAGTATTCAGATGGCTCACTCTTAAAGAGTTCCTGCCCAGGCTTCTTAATGCGACCTCTTTCCAGGAACTTTCCACCAGCTATCCCTATGGGAATAGAATTTAAAATAATTAATTATGGCTTTACTTGGAAAAAAACACACACACACACACACAAAACCTCCAAGCCATCAACAAAAAGACACCCCAAACCACATTATTTGTATTTAAATACCACATTTTGCACTCCATTTTTCTGTCTCAGAACACTCTCTTCCCTTCCCTCGCAGTGCTAAAAGAACTGTCTCTGCCAGTGTCCACAGCAACAGTGACATTGTGCACATTCTGTGACATGTCTCATCTGAATGCCTGCCAAACACCTTCCCTGCTTTGTTTTTCTTTAAAACAGGACAGAACTGTGCCTCTTCAAATCGTTCCCATAACCTTGTTGCCAGCCTTGGAACTGGCCCTTGAGAAACCTAAGATCCAAACACAAAGATGCAGACAATTATCCTTTAACTGTTAAAAGCAGAAAAAGAAAAAAATCACATCTTAAGACAGTGCTGTCCCATGAAGATTGTGAATTCTGATGCACTGTAATTCTAACTTCTTTTAAAGAGCTTTTGAAATTTATAAAAAATGTAGGAGTGACATGATACTGTCTTCCACGTTGTTCTGCCAATGCAATTTAACTGTGATCTGCTCTTTGCTTTGTGAGGTGGGTATGTCACAAGATTCCTTTTCACAGTATAATGATTTTATTTGTGTCACTGGGAACTGCACGAGTTACTCAGGGGTGGGTAAGATGCTGGAAGGAACATTTCACTCTCCTGTATTAACTTTTGCTGTACCAGAGGATTGCATTGCACGTACCAAGCTTTCTGGAAAACCTTCTGTCACATGTTTAGTTTCACTGGGATATGTGCCCTACAACATCTCTGGGGTTTGCTTCCTGTTGATATTTCAGCTTCCAAGGCAAAAGCCAAAAGCTTACTTTAGTAATGTTTAATGGCGCCTTAATATCAAGTACTGGTGCAAATCCAATAAAAGGCTGATGAACAGTGTAATCAAATGCCTTTTACAGTCAAAATTATAAATGAATCTGAAACCCAAACTACTTATTAAACCAGAGTTTGGAGCAGATGTCTGTCTTAATTGCTTTATTAGCACCATAAAAGACCAAAAAACCCTCCACTGTGGTAATCATCAGACCTTGCTTGAATCAAAAAACAATTCAAATCATTAATGTGACTCTAATGTTAACACATTCCTTTTCACCCAGCTATAAAAACAAATATGAAATTTTAGGTTATATAATCCTGGCAACTGTTTTTTAATATTTAATGTGTCTGCAAGACTGGAAATTCACTCCTGCCTCAATTTCCCTGCAAATATGCACTTATTTTGGAAACCTACTTCTGTCCCATAATGGTTTTTTAAATGTTACAGGTTAATACATTACAAGTGGTATAAAGAAAAATGACTGAAAATATCTCATTAAGTTAGAGATTTTTACACTGAAACTTGATAAGGAGTTTTGATAGAAATCTACAAAAGCCAGGCTCAAAGCACAAAATAAACACCACCACAAAAGACCCTCGTCCATTAAGATCAGATCAGAGTTTGCAGGTGTTTGTACAGCTGTTGGCTGGGTCTTACACTGAGTAAAAGAGGGGTTGTGATCTTCTTCATGGGGAGCCAAAGTTCTCATGCTTTGATCCCCATCTCAAGAAGTGCTTCAAGATGTCCAGCCCTATGAATATCATAGAGTTTCAGTGTTACTAATATTAGAGTGGAGTACTGCTCTGAAACCTTCAGGTTGCTAAAAAGAGAAAACTAATAAGCAACTTATTACTTCCATTTTAGAATTGGGATTTGAAGCATTACTTGCCAATTTGTACTAGTTCATGTAAATAAAAAGGTAAAATTAGCCCTCTGAACCTGTGCACAAAAGGGTTTGTTATTTTGGATGGCCTCAGTCCTTTTCCTTAGCCACTATTACCTGACCTCTACAAAACCTTCTCATTCTTAACATTGAAGAAACTCACTCACTTTCCTTGAGACATGACTAAAATGAGGAAGGGATAGTGAGAGAAAAGAAGTAGAAAGAAAAGGAAGGTGGGAACAAATAAACTTGTGCAGACCCAGGCCTCTTTCCAACTGCTGCTCTAGCTCCTCCAGCACATTCCTTGCCTCTTCAATGCTGTTCTCACTAAACTCTCCAATGGACAGTTCTCAGCCATATCCCTCAATTTCATCTTTTACCACCTCTAAAAATCAGCTACTTCATCCATTTTAAGAACCTAGGGAAGTTAAAAGTCCACCTACAGACACATGCCTTTCACATGTGTCTTGAAGCATTTGTGACTATTAGTGGGCAAATTTGCCCCTTTATTGTTTCACATTTTATTTGACCAGCAGTGTTCAATGGGCTCCCAGATGAAATCCCAGCACATATTCTCATTCCAAAATAAAAGAAGGGCAGGCAGCAATCTCTGGCCTGGCACTCCTGCTGCTGTTGGCTTGACCAGCTGACCACATCTGCTCTGCAGTGCGTGGCTTTGACTCTTGTCTGGGTGCTGTGGGATAAACCTGGAGTCTCAGGTCACAGCTATTATTACTGTGTGTTCAAGGCACTCTGGGCCATGTCTGATTGGAATGGTGCAAAGGAGAACTCAAAGTGACTGAACAGGCAGTAAACATGCTTGGGGTCCAAGATTCAAACTGTTCCCTGGACTTCTTCAATTTAACAGTGCAGCTACACCTTTAGCACCCTTTATGTCTTTGGACATAAAAAATGCCAAACAGGCCATTCAGTGGTGGAGAACTGAACTGCTCTTCAGCCTCACAGCAGCATTCCATATTAAATATATACATAAGTGTGTGTTTGTTTAGCTGCAACAAAAGAAGTTGCATAAATCTCAGGCCACTGGATGCCAGGAAGTGAGTAAAATATTGATAACAAGACATTGCTGCCATGAAAGTGCTAAATCTTGATGCTTTAGTGGAGCAGGATTAATTGGGAATGTTCACTGAAGTCCTAAGTCGGTATTCCACATCTTATTAAAACACATCTCAGAGAATTGCTTGTATTTTAGTTGGAGTTGAGGTCCCTATTTATGCACTCATGATATAGTTGGATACAAGCAGAGATGTCATCAGAGGTTCCCTGGATTGAAAAGGCACTTCTGGATGTTAACTGCTCTGAAACTGTTGCTGAAGATCTTTAGTGGGCTTCACAGAAAGACATAAATTTCTCCAACAGGGTCATGCTTAGCCAAAGCTCCCCCATCACTCTGAACTACAGAATTACTTCCTGAAATCCTTCCCTCTGCTGTGTCCTTCCATCCATGCACAAGACACTTCAGGAAAATAAAAAGAAGCTTGAAAATCACAAAATCTTTCATATCCTCAGCTGGAGGCAGCCTAAAACAGACAACAGAGGCCAAAAGAATTTAAACTTGACAACATTTGGTGGCAATGATCCAGCAATAGGATAAATGTAGTCAAGCAACTGAGAAGTAACAAAGCATTTATTTGTCACTTAAACACTGTCAGTTTGGCTCTTGGGATACAGTTCAGTATTGTACACAAACACACATCCAGACTCTAGCACAGGGAAATATTCAAATGCTCAGCACTCCATGATTAATGGGAAAGTATGTCAGAAAGTGTCACAGCTGTTTGGCTTTCATGAGCTGCTTCTATGCAATGGATGCTGTGTAGGTTTCATAACACAATTTTGCAAAACAAAGGACTTAGTCTTTCATTCTTGATGTCTTGTATTTCCTGTCCCTATTTATCATCAGTTACAATATTATTCCTGTATTCTATCCACAACAAAAGCAAATGTTTAAAGGTCAGGTTTTCAAATTAAAATGTAATAAAACTTCTAAGGCATTACACTTGCAGTTCCCAAAGGATATTGTGAAGTACTGTCATGCAATGAACAATGTGATTCTGAGTGAGGAAGATCATGAATTACTACGACATCAAGCTATGCAAGATAATGCAGCAGGCCTGATGATGTAATTCCCATTGCATTTAAAAATCCTCATCCCTGCTTCTGCTGCTGCTGAATCTGGCCACAATGTTTACTGTAAAGTCTAACCAAATGAGCAGGGTAACTGGGGCTGATTAGAGACATTGCTACATCTCACCAGAGTTTCTCTCTGTACGTTCAAAAACAGAAATGGTGTCATCACTCAGGAAGTAGGAGAGGATGAATTTACGATCCTTGTCGATGTCACTGTCCGTGATGAGTTTGGCCATGTAGCGCAGTATCCTGCTATCCATGCCATAGCTAAAAAAGCAAAGGAACAGATAAGAAATCAAAAACAGAGTGTGGGAAAAGTTTTCACCCATAAGAGATGTGTTTTCCTGAGTTTCGTAACATACATTAATTGTGTTATTACTGCACCAAGAAGGAAATGCCATAAGATTCACTACTTTGTCAAAAACCACTTTCAGCTTAAATTAATGGAACCAGATAGAGTTGGTCAGATACAAAGGAACAATTTTCAGGGGAAAATTACTTCTCTGCCACAGGTCTGGAATTAATTTTAATTCAAGTTGAGTTGCAAATCAAGCCCCAAGTTTCTTTCCACAAAATTTGTGAAGGAAGAACACAATTAGGTATGTATATTTTCAAATCAAATTCAGAATAGCGATTCATACTAGGATTATCTCCCACAAATTCAGGGGAGTAAGTACGATCATCCACCAGATGATCTTACTAGCTAAATATTTATTAAGTGATTGTGTTTTAAATAATTTGCAGTGTCTGTATACACACTATCAATAGATTCCCAAGCTTTTTCTAACAGCTTTCGTCTTTTACAAAGGTTCTCCAGGTGAATCTTTAACAGGAGACTTTGTTTTTTTTGCTTTGGTTTCAACAACTACTGCCTACTAAACCATTTCATAATGGAAAGTAAATTGTTTAAAGCTTTAGTAGTGCTACAGTAAACTGCATGAAATTCAGCAGACAAAAAAAAAGTATCAGAAAGTCAAACAAAACCAAATCTGTGTTGGTCTGCTGGATCATCCAAAATTCCTGACTAATGCCTGGACTAAAATTTCTGTCAAACTCCCAATGAAGACAGCAGAGGGAAGGAGGTAGAGGATGGAAGGGTCATAATATTTGCCTCCTCCAAAGAGAAATTTTGCAGAGTTTGCAGAAAATTGGAGGACCATGTCCCTAACTCAGGCCTCATGCACCTGTGCCCTAAAAGTCTGATGAGCAGTATATCTTGCTGAAAAAAATTACATCCCCACATAACATTTATCTCCTTCACAAAAAGACATAATTTAAACAACTGAAATTATTTTTCACACCAAATACCTGTCTTTCATCAGGAATTGCCTGTAATCCTTATGGGGAGACTCGACAACCACACCCTTACAGGAGCACAAAGAATCTTCCTCAGAACCAAATCCATTATAAGGAGGAACAATTTTTTCTGGTTTTGGAGGTGGTGGAGTCTTATACTGAATGGGGGTGAAATCCACTGCAGCAAAGAGAGCAAAACTTATTTGTTACTACTGTGATGAAGACATTTTACCAAGGATTTAAACTTCCAATAGGAATAGTTATTAGCCTACTTCTGCAACAGACCACTGATCAAAGTCAAACCAGGATCCCTGCTACTGTTACAGGGTAGAAAAAGACTCTGTAAAGCCAACAGCAAAATTATTTCTTCAAAGGTTTCAGGATTTCATCTATAATCTTAAAATGTTTGAAAAATATCATTAAGATACACAGGCAAAAAGAAAGACAAATAGTTTCAAAATGGGTTAAAATAGTAAATTAAAAATTGCAAATTAATTTTTCAGTTTCATCCTTTGAGAAAACATGATTAAGTAAATAACTGTCTTTTGAGTTTCCTAGCCTTTTGGCTAGAGGAAAAAAATACATAAATAAATAAAATTTTATTCATTATTTAAAACATACATATGGAAAAGTCTTTGGTACACTAAAGCAAATAACTTCATCCCACAACTCACTATAATCCAGAGTTTTGGGAAGCTTTGTTTTCGCTCATTTTCCCCAGATTCAAGCCTTGTCTTGCAGTGATCAGTGATCTTGACTATCCCAGGTACAGAGCAGCAGCTGTCCTGACTCAGCAGAGGCACATCTGTTCAGGGACCTGCACTCAGTTCCCACAGAGGTACCTCCCAAAAGTGCTGCTTCCCTGACTCTCATTACTCCTCTCTTGGTGAAAATATTGTCCCATTTAGCCCCTTGTGCTGCAGGACAGCTTCCAGTGCATCCACATAAAACTTAACAGAGGAGCTCAGTCTGCTGCTGAAATGAGGTTAATGGAAAATAGAAAGGGTGAGAGGAAAACAAGGAACTTGCACATGGGAGAAAGCAAATGGGCAGATCTGAGGCAAATGAAGATCTGAGCCACAGGAATACAGGATAACTCAGGCTGGATGGGACCTCGGGAAGTCTCCTGCACAGCCCAGGGTCAGCCTCACTTCAGAGGAATATAAGACATATTAGATCCATGTATAAAAGTGGATCCCATTAAATAAAGGGGTTTTTTTTCCTTTAAAACTTAACTTTTCTACTCAGAACTGAAGAGACATGGATAGCCTAAACTTGTTCCAAGGGTTTCAGTGCAAATAGAGGATGACAAAACTGCTGTCACTTGGAACACTGAACTGGTTTGTGATTAAAATGTTTTAAACATGGCTATATCAGAAGGTCAAAGCATAACACTCCTAAAATCTGACTTGCCTAAGAGCAGTGTGAGTTGAAAAATAAAGCAAGCATTCAGATGTCAGAGTTTTTCTCTGGCCTGAAAACATGAGTTTTCTTTTAGCCTTTACCTCTCAGAAGAACATGGTCTGACTCAAAAAGCTGATACTTTCACTTGAATCACTCAAAAAAGGGGTTTTGCAAAACCACACCAACATCCTTCTCCATAAAAACTACATGTCCCCTTTCTGGAACTCAGAAGCAAAAAGGCCAAGCTCAAAGAAAGACCATTCAGAAATCTTCAAAGTAAATTTCACCATGAAAAATATGTGTGTGTGAACAGGCACCAAAATCACAGACTCATAGAATCACAGAATGGTTTTGGCTGGAAGATACCTTAAAGATCACCTCAATCCAACCCCCCTGTCATGGGCAGGGACACCTTCCACTATGCCAGGTTGTTCAGAGCTCCATCCAGCCTGGCCTTGAACACCTCCAGGAATCACAGAATCAATTAGGTCATGTGAGACCATCAAGTCCAGTGACCAAACACCACCTTGTCAATCAGACCATGGCACTGAATGCCATGTCCTGTCTTTCCTTAAAAACCTGGTGGTGACTCCACTGCCTCTCTGGGCAGCCTATTCCCATGTGTAATCACCCTGTCTGTGAGGAATGTCCTCCTAATGTCCAACCTACACCTCCCCTGGAGCAGCTGTTATCTGTGTCCTCTCAGCCTGTTGCTGGATGCTTGGGAGAAGAGCCTAAGCCCCACCTGGCTCTAACCTCCCTTTGTAAAGTTCTAGGGAGTGATAAGGCCACCCCAGAGCCTCCTTTCCTCCTTTGTGAGTCTCTCCTCACAGGACTTGTGCTCCAGACTCTTCCCCAGCTCCACTGCCCTTCTCTGGACCTGCTCTGGATGGGACATCTGAGATTCCTCTGGACAGTCTGTTCCAGTGCCTCACCACCCTCACAGAACAGAACTTCATCAATATCTAATCTCAGCACACTCTCTTTCAGTGTGAAGCCATTCCCCCTTGTCCTGTCACTCCAGGCCCTTGTATAGTCTCTCTCCATTTTTCTTGTCTGTTCTCTTCAGGTACTGGAAGGCCACATTTATGTCACCCCAAAGCCTTCTCTTCTCCAGGCTGAACAGCCCAATTCTCCAAGCCATAGTCCATAGGAGAGGTGCTCCTTCCCTCTAATCATCTTGATTGCTCCTCTAGACTCTCTCAAACAGGACGATATCCTGGGACCCCAGGGCTGGATGCAGCACTGCAGATGGGGTCTCAGAAGGGTGGAGCAGAGGCAGAATCCTCCCCTCACCTGCTGCCCACAGTGCTTTGGATAACAAAGGCCTTCTCTGCCTGGATACTCTGGATCTGCTCATCCCACAGCCTGGGTTGATACTGGGGTTTATCCCAGCCCAAGTGCAGCACCTTGAACTTCTTATTAAACCTCATGAGATTCCCTGTTTTCTAAGTATTGTTTGTGACCAAAACACCACATTTTCACAGCTCCACAGCGTGTGTCTGATACAGGCAATTCCTGATACCATAAACAGCGAGCCTGTACATAGGCATAGACGGAGCAGGGAATAAACCCCGATGGCTGCGGGTGCTGAGCACGGCAGGTAGCACACAGGATCCCCCGGCGAGATTCCCGCTGGATTCTCTGCTGGATTCCTGGCTGAATTCCCTGGCGCACTGTCGGCTGGATTGTCCGTTGGATTCTCACTGAATACCCGCCTCGATTCCCGCTGGATTCTCCGCTGGATTCCCGGCACGATTCCCGATTCCCGATTCCCGAGCCGGGAGTGGCACCGGGAGCGGCGGCTCCGCGCTCCCACAGCGCCACCCGGTGGCGGCGCGGCGGAGGCGGCGGGGGGCCGATGCTGCTCATCAACCCGGGCGCTAATTTTTTAATTAGGCAATATGGAACAGCGTATTTTGGCAGACACAAGCCCCACCTCTTTGCTCAAGTGTCACATTTTCCTGCCAGAAGCGCTCGGAGTTCCAGGAACCCTGGCCGCAAAGGACAAGAAGCTCCTGTGTTTACACACTGGTCACAGTCTGCACATTCACACCCATGCATAAGGCATCCATTAAGAGATGCTAAAGCATTTCCCGTTTGTAAACTTTAGCGCATGGGGATGAAAATTAGATTTATAAGCTAGAAGGAAATTATAAATTGAGAGGACTAATGTTTTATCCCTGGGGAATGTATTGAATCCCTCACAAGTGAAGCTTGGTGTAAGTCAAATCCAAAGGGAAGTTCAGCCCTTTCATTCCCATCTCATCTCTGAAGTAAAATGATCTTGTGTAATTCACAGAATCATGGAATCACTAATTTTAGAAAAGACTTCTGAGATTACCATGTCCAACCATTAACCCAGCATGGTTAGGCCTACCACTAAACCATGTCCCTATGTGCCACATCTACACATTTTTTGAACACTTCCAGAGATGATGACTCCACTACTTCCCTGGACAGTCTGCTCTAGCTTGACAACCCTTCCAGTCAAGAAATGGTTCCTAATATCCAATATAAACCTCCTCTGAGACTGTTTAATTTTGTTCTGTCACTTGTTACCTAAGACAAGAGACCAACCCTCACCTATCTAGGTTCACTAAAGAGAAAAATACAAACATCCAACCTTGAGTCACCTATATTTTCCAGGATTTTAAAGGATTATATATTAATATTCTCTCCTTTGAGTGAGGAAATTCAGAAAGAAATTGCCATGGAGAAATACATTATAAAACTAGTCTAAAACTCATTTCTGGAACTCATGGAGAGCCAGCTACCTGAGCTCAAAACTCATTTCATTTTTGCTCTGCCACACAGTATTAGGGCAGAATCAGACAGACAGCTGGCACTTACATACAAAATGCACTCTTCTCAAGGTGACCACTGGTGTTTAAGAAAATTGCCTCTGTCCAGTCTGGAAAAGGAATCAATTCTCACTTCTTCCATTTGTAACATTTTCAGTGTAAACTTACAGTGGGTAGAGAGTAAAGTGAAAGTCTGGGATTACAAATTTCTACTTCCAGAAGGAATAGCACGGGTATTTTTGCTATGTATAGTTTCATCCCTTGTTACTGCAGTAACTTGGGGGGTTATCTCACCTCATTTACCAAACATGGACCATGTACTTTTAGATTTCTCATGACATCAAAACCTGAGTGAGATTGGAACAAGCACTGGGAACAGCAAGAAACAAAACAGCTCCAGCCACATCTTTAGCATATAAAGAATTTGAAGACAGCAAAGCCTTCTTACTAAGAAAAATGAAATTCCACAAGAAGTGTTCGTTGCCAGAGAGGCAGCATTAAACCAGCTTGAATGAACTTGTCAGCTTTTAGTTTTGATATACATTCTGAGATTTTGGTATAGAAAGAGAGATTACCTTCTGCCCTCATTGAAGAACTGCAGGAAAACCCTCATGTGCAAGATAAGACCATATTTCAAGTAAGATCCAAGAGCTACATACTTTGGATTAGAATGATAACTATACTCAATATCAAGATATAGAAGCAGGAAAGAAATTCATTCTACAGAGGAAGAAGACAGGCACCTCTGAGCATTAAAGCCAGGACAGAAAGAGAAATCCCACTAGACTTGGACAATACAAAGAGGTGGTGATAACCTGGGGAGATGGCAGCATAGGGTTCTCTATACATCAGAGGAGATGTATGACAAACAGCTGAGACCTTGTGGTGATAGTCTGCTTCACAACTGAGCTAAGAAGTAAAATAAGAAGGCAAAACCCCCATGTCCACAACTTTTACATGCAGGAATAAAAAACCTAATGCTCACAGAACTGTCCGTGCAGCTAAAACATGACAGTGTTTTTTTCTTGATTCAAAGAATTCTCCATTTACAGTCTTACTTCACGATTATTACAGTTACCTGAGCAAAAAAAAGGCATCTGTATATGCACAAATATATTCAGAAGCTGCTGCTCAGTCTCCACCAAGTGTAGTGGAGAGGTTGAACACCAGAAACACTGACCTCTGACGAGCCCAGCGAGAATTGGCAGCGGCTTTAGAGCCCCCTGAGGGGAAAGCAGGAGTCAGCTGCTCTCCCTGTTATCCAGGGCTCTCCCTGCAATCCAGGAGCAGCTGCCTGGCCAGCAGCGCACGGCCCTGCCCCGGCAGCAGCGGGTCACGGCCGGAGCCTGAGAAATGAGGGGGTGGGAGGGGTGGAGAGCCGGCACAGCACAGGGACTGCAGGCTGCTGTGGAGAGCCTCAACAGCCAGGCTTGGGAGGTGCTGGGACAGGGAAGAAAAGGCAGCAGGAAACCAGATTTGCTTGGTTTTGTTCCATTTTGAGTAATCTGTTATTTAAGAAAGAATACTTTCCCATTTCAGCAGGGTGACCACAATACCTACATGGCTACAGAGTCTTTTTCTCCTCCTCTGAGGTTGCACTAGCAAGTCTGCACAGGTAACTTCACACATTAATGTATTTTCTCTTGCATTCATAGTACTTCTAGGTGACAGTAATGCCATCAGCTTCCTGCTGAAGAGCATTACATATGTTCATCCATGGAAAAATTTTGCTTTTCACAAACATATTAAAATAGGCAAACCCCACATTAGAAATATATCACGTTGAAATACATCACGTTCTTCAAGAGAAATCTAAACTACTCTTCATTCTCCTAAAAGGCAAATTCTGTGGACAAGCAACTTGTGCTGAAACTGCAGACTCAAAAATAAATGTCAGCTTCTTTAATGGCTTTGGCAGAAGAGTATAAATTGAAGGGGAGTAATGTAAAAACACAATAACAAAACAGCTGGATTAATGCCATGAGGTGCTGAGTACTGTGCCTTGATGTAAGAACTAATTTATTCACTTGCTTACTCATTCTCAAGTAAATGGTCTCCCTGGACTGGAACTGCAGTTAAGTCTGTTTCAGTGTTTAATTGGATCAGAGTGGAATTCTGAGCACTTTGTGGGACTGAGCCCATTGAGAGTACCTTGTACACCCACAGACACAGACAAAATGTGTAAATCACTAAGAGTAAAAGGTGAACACTCACTAGTTCTTTCTAAAAACCTGCTTTTAAGCTAAAACCTATCCTGATTCTATTCCTGGTCCCTTCCAGTTATATAGTCATACTTACATTTTTTAAATCCTTGTGGGGAAAGCAGGAAAGAATTTTACAGCAAAGTGTGTGAATCCCCTAGCTGTAAAGAAGTATTGTCTGTGAACAAGACAGGCTGCATCAAGATGGATGGTTTTCCATGTCAGCCAGAGTCTCTGCCATCATATATCCTTAAAGGTATGTGTAAAACACTTCCCAGTTTCCCAAAGGTCTCAGCTAGAGCACATCTTTGTGTGTTTGATGTCAACAAGGCAGAGAAACTGGATAGAGCACTGAGAAAAATTATCACAGATAGAAAAGAATGGACTATAGAGAAAGACTGAAAGGTTTTCCCTTAGCAGCAAATGGCCTGGGATGGGGAGTAAGGTTTTGTATTGGGATCTTGTTCAGAGATGTATGAGGTTGTTTATAAAAGAAAATACTGAGCACTTGTTCCCCAAGTCCAACAGAGAGAAGAAAAAAAAAATTACTCACTCAATTTACACAAACCAGATTCAGAGCAGCTTTTAAGCAGCATTTTTAACTATGAGGTTTGGACAAGATACCTCAGGAGGCAAAGAAATCTCCTTTACTGCAGAACAGGAACAGACTAGACCACCTACAGTCACAATTTTGTAGAATTCTGCACATCAGCAACTTCTGAATTCCCCTAACTTGCAAACCACCTAACTTTTAGCATCCAGAGACATAAACAGTAATTACTGAGCCAGCATTAGAGGAGGGGAAGGGCCTTTGCATTTGTGTGTCACTTGGTTGCACTGCTTGCTTGATCCAGGATGGTCAGCTGCATTTCATTTATTGCCTGCCCTGAGTAAGAAATCCTCATTCTCTGGTTGGGATAATCGCTCAGACAGAAGATAGTGCTGCCAAAAAAGCAGCAGTGGTCTTGGCTGAAGAAATACCCAGAGCAGAACCCCCTATTTTGCATCTCTGGAGTTAAATTTGCTATTATTACAGGTAGTACCTGTATGGTTATTAAACATGGCTTCCCCACACACTGGCAAGATCAGGTTCACTTTGGTACAGACATGCCAAGGTATTATTGAAAAAGTCCTAATGAGAAATATTTTGCCAAATAAGAAATTGAGTGTCTGAATGGCAATGCTACACCATTTAATTCCCCCCATTGCAGCAGACAAGCTCTGATACACACACACACTCTATCTGATCACAAGGTAACAGAAATAGTCTGCTCAGGTGTTTTATTTCACAGTGGCAGGGAAAGGCCATAGTAGGATTCTTCCAACCATCTCTGAATAGTCAGATGCTCAGCTGTATTTATTGAATGAATAAACTGCCAGAAAACAACTAAGTCATTTTTGCAGGAAGATGTCCATAATGGAACCATTAGCAAGTCTGACTAGGGACATTCAAAAACAGATAAATGAAAGGCCCTATTGTTATTCATTTCCAAAATGCTTTTCCATAATGGACATAGTTGCTAAATGTTTCCAGAATTTAGTACTGAAACTTCATGAGATACACACTCTAATGGTCCAGAATACACAAAACTGCATTGTAAAAACCAATAATGTGATAGACTAAAACCGTCATGTCAGAAAATCTTATTATGTGAGGATTCTGATATCCATATAAAATGAAATATAGTATAAGGGGGAATAATTGAGCTCATTTCACTCACCCACTTACTACATGGTCTTTATTATTTTCTGATTGCAAACACAGCTATTGGAAGGGGAGAGGGAAGGAGAGAAGAAGAAATGGCAGTCTATCCATATGACTATTCTGTCACTCTAGTTTTCAAATAGAGGCATTAGGAGCAGAACACATAGCTTATATGCTAGTTTTCAATGAAGCAATATACAAGAAAGCCCTTCTGGATTACCTGCAAAATTACTGCTTTGCTGCTAACAGCCTACAACAGATTGCTATTGCTAAAGGTTTTAATGAACATGTTTTGTCAGTAATAAAATTTGAAGACAGCTCTGTTAAATTCGGAAGTATAAAACTGCTCATAAGGAAAGGATAATTATCACTACTTACCAATTCCATACTTTTTCCTGTAATGTTCTTTAGTGAATTCATCACAATCACAGAGTAATACTTGCCTTCCCCAAACATTAATTACTGCCCCTATTTTCAAGTCACTGTCTTTGTAAAAATCCTGATGCACTGCTCCTGTCTAATAAAAGAAGGGACATTTATACAGCAGTTCCATAAATCTCAGAATTATAAAACTTTTCTTAAACCTCAGGTCATTTAGTGTGTGTGATTTAAGCTTCTAAGTCCATTGGCAAGTATATTTCACCCCATGTTAAGCTCCTTCACTTTTACAAATGTGGGATTTACATACAGTAAATCCCAGTAGTTCTCATTTGAGCTACTCTACAGCGGCAGCACAATTCTATAAATAACTCTCTTTGTTAAAGAGGATAACAATCATAGAAATTACAAAAACTACAATAAAAATATTCAACAGCTGGAGGCATTCAATAATTTCTGACCTGCAGAACATCCCGAATGTAATAGCTTTTGTTTCTTTCTGGCTTTCCCAAGACATTGAGCAGAGTGTAATTGGTGATGGTGCCTGGACGATGCAGAGCAGTGGGAGCATTCTGCAAGGAAAGGGACCAACTCTTCAGAAATACAGATTTCAGTGAAGAAAGAGAACTCTGCCACCTTAGAACCAGCAGGTTTGTTATACACTGGCTGTTATTGGAGTATTTTCTGGGAGAGATTTTAGTAAATTCTAAGATTCAACCACCGAACCTAAAAGCCAAAAGTGTATATTCCAAAAGCCTGTACATATGCCAGAAGCAGCATTCAGAATCTTACTCTCCTCCAAGGATAAAGTCTCCTTTCTCTTGGAAGCAAACAGAAAGCAAAGGTCAGCATACCCAAAGTACCACATCGTTGTCAACATCTGCTCTAAAGGCTACTATTTTGATTGGTAATAATTATAAAAACATGCAAATTACCATCCAGGGTTGGTCCTATCCACTGCAAAAACACAGGAGATTCAAGTCAGCATGATTCTGTTGGCAAAGATGTGGGTTTTTTCTATTGTGAGTTTTAAAATTACAGTAGTAATTTATCCCAGTAATATCAAACTTAATATATATTTATGTAATTTTTTAAATTATGAATAAACTGCCGATCCAGGCTAACCAAAATGAGTTATCTTGTCTTACCACCTCTCCTGACCCCTCAACTTTTGGTTCCTCTGCTGCCATTCTCAAAATTTCCAAAGATAAAAGCCAGTCCTTAACATTGCAACATATTGCAACCTCAGTGGTCAAAGGGGTCTGGTATCACAGAGCCACTGCTAAATCAGCATCTCAGAACACAGGACTTAAAAGGTTTAAAAAAGGGTAATATTTTTCTGGTAGGTTTTTATTATAAAATCTCATGTACATCTATGGCATCACAAATAGATTATCAGTGTTAGAAGGAAAGGAGGAAAAGGCTCCCATTATTTTATTCCATCTGTTGGCTGCTGTTGTTCTATCATCAGGATCTGTCTGGAGGGACACAGGAGTGTATCCAGATTAGTAATTTTATAATCATAACAGGTTACAGAGGATACAAACCCTTTGAAGATTTCTCTGAGTGGAGCCTTTCTCATGATTAATGCCCAACAAAGCTCATTGATGGATTCCTATTGATTTTAATTGGTTTTACTTATGGTCCCAAACCCAGAAACTCAATTTTAAGAAATCAGACCAGATTTGCTATGAAGAAGTAATGTTACAGAATACTAAAAGTGACTTTTCCAAAGGCTGCAAATGTAAGTCATAGATCAAATCTGAATTCACCTCAGTTTTACATAAGCTTATCAATATTAATGGATTTTCTTGTCTTCTATTATTGGAGAGTTTTATTAATAGAGTTACCTTGATACATTAATATAGGAGAAAGAAAATCACAGGACTTCTCTGTGCCTAAAAGCTCCTTTTAGTTTAAGCATGACAAGCCTAAAAATATTTTTCCATCACTTATTAATTTACTCCATGAGTATGTGTGCAAAACCTAAATCATACAATTATGATTAATACTCTGAAAACACTTTCTAAATGTCATTGCAATCCTAATACAGGATTTTCAAAACAAGGCATTCAAAATTTCTTAATTAGTGGAAGAATTTGAAATCTTCATTCCTCACCTTGGGAAGCTTATCTCTTTTGAGGAAAAGTGGAACTACATCCCGACCTGAGTTGTCTGGTAAAACCTCTCTTATATCAATAGTATCATCAGACAAATAATAACGAAGAACAAGTTCCCGTGGACCAGAAAGCTGCGATTCTGGGTCATTCCACACACACGAAAACCCTAAAACTTGTCCATCAAACTCCAGGAATTGTTTCAAAGTGTCAAAGCGCTCATAAGGGTGGAAAGGATTCGTGCTCTCCAGATGTCTCTGGTAAAGGAGAAATTAAGAGAAATGTATTGTTAATTATTTACTCCTAAAAACAGGATCACAGCTACATGGGGCTGTCTAACCTTAGAACATGGTTTAGGATTTTCAAATGACACCATGCCATTACAACACATGAAACATGATTTATGCCATTCTCAGAGAAGCATTTACTGGGTTGCCATGCCCTCAGACAAAACATGAAAATAATTTTGGATTGGATTTAATCCTTGTTCTTCTTGCAATAAGGTCCTCTAGATCAGAGAATTGTTAAATTTTTTGCAGAACAGCACATATTTTCAGAAACTGCCTGTGGTAATCACGTGACTAAAACACCAAACAGCATCACTCTTCCTGATTTACTTCCTTAAAAATTATTTCTGCTACATCACAGAATCACAGAATCACTGGGTTGGAAGAGACCTTCAAGATCATCGAGTCCAACCCAGTCCTAACACCTCATCTAAACCACGGCACTGAGTGACACATCCAGGGATGGTGACTCCACCACTTCCCTGGGCAAACAGTTCCAGGACTTTATCACTCTTTCTATAGAAAACTTTTTCCTAATATGCAGCCTATATTTCTCTTGGTACAGCTGAAGACTGTGTCCTCTCCTTCTGTCAGTGCTGCCTGGAGAAAGAGACCAAGCCCCACCTGCCCACAGCCACCTTTCAGGGAGCTGTAGAGAGTGATAAGGTCACCTCTGATTCTCCTTTTCTCCAGGCTAAACAACCCCACTCCCTCAGCTGCTCCTCACAGGGTTTGTGTTCCAAGCCCCTCTCCAGCCTCTCTGCCTCCTCTGGATGCGCTCAAGCATCTCAAGGTCCTTCCTAAACTGAGGGGACACAGCTGGACACAGCACTCAATGTCCTTCCCGAACTGAGGGGACACAGATGGACACAGCACTCAATGTCCTTCCTGAACTGAGGGGACACAGCTGGACACAGCACTCAATGTCCTTCCTAAACTGAGGGGACACAGCTGGACACAGCACTCAGTGTCCTTCCTAAACTGAGGGGACACAGATGGACACAGCACTCAATGTGTGGCCTCACCAGTGCCCAGGACAGGGGCAGAATGACCTCCCTGCTCCTGCTGGCCACACCATTCCTGATCCAGGCCAGGTGCCATTGGCCTTTTGGCCACCTGGGCACACTGCTGGCTCCTGTTCAGCTGCTGTCACCAGTACCCCCAGGTCCCTTTCCTGGGCACTGTCCAGCTGCTCTGTCCCCAGCCTATAACATTGCAAGGGGTTATTTGGGCCAAAATGCAGGACTCAGCACTTGGACTTATTAAACTAATGTGATGTAAAGAATCAGTTCGTTCTTTTCCCTTTAGTATTTTCTGTCATTCAACTTTAAAACACAGATTTTTAGCTTTTGATTCATGCTACAGTTGGCAGGTACTGGGTATGTTTTTTCTTTCAAAACACATCCATACATCTGATAAAGAACAGCAAATGTTCAACTAAAGATACTTTTCAGTTATGTGACCTATGATGAGGTACTTCTTGCAGTCATGGTTGATGGAAAACCAGTAGCACTGGGTTAAACTGGGTCCCAGGATGATGATGCAGTCCAAGGACTGCATTTCTATGCTGTATAGTTCCCATATATAAATGGTGACTTAAACAGTGCATTTTTCCTAAGTCAAAATCCTCATGTCCAAAGTGCATTAAAAGGGACGAGATAATCCTGCTCCATCTACAAAACTGGTTCCAAAGAAGAATGGTGACAGACATTGATGAGACAATGTAAGCTGAACTGTCTGAACAGAAAATAATGTTGACTGTGGACAGTTTATATCATTGTCTAAATTTCTCTTTAACACTAACACACCTTCTAGCCTTATAAAATTTACAGGGAAAAGGCCTATTCTTTCAGAGCATTAAATCTTAAAATAAGGAGAGCAGAACTAAATTAATTACCTTCCCAGTGCTCTCTTTCCTCATCCTGACCTTGAAGATGCAATAGACAACCAAACACAGCTGCAGAACCAGGTAATGCCACTGTTATCCATGGAATACCATCTCCAACAGTACAGGGGGAATTTCTTCATGGAAAGGGTTCTTAAGCATTGGAAGGGGATACCCAGGGAAGTGGTGGAGGCCCCATCCCTAGAGATGTTCAAGGAACACCTGGATGTGACACTCAGTGCTTTGCTCTGGGTGACAAGGTAGGGATTGGTCACATGCTGGACTTGATGATCTCAGAGGTCTTTTCTAACCTAAATGATTCTGTAATTCTGTGAAATACGACCCTAAATGGTTTACTGCACTTTCCAGTGGCCTCATTTTCTATCCCATCCCATTTCTTACCTTCCTTCATACCTTTATTTTCTGGCCATGTACTAGGAGTCCTGTGAAAACCAATTTCATTTTGCTCAAAGTAGCCCAGAGCAATCAAAAAAAAATTACCTTCCCCAAATTACACACAGAAAAGTGAAAGCATAAAGCAGCCAGAATGTGCTAAATAACTTTTCTGGAATTCCTCAACAACTGAGAACTTAGAGACATAGATTTTAGTAATTTTTTGTCCGCTGAAGCTTTTATTTCTCACACCTTTTTCCCCTTTCCATTCTCTTTAGGGACCAATATGCCCAATTCTTGAATGTTTTGCTTGTTAAAAAAAAAAAATTTAAAATGTAAGTGGGTTATGCAGCACCATCCATAATGTTGACACAGTCTGACAGTATCAAGACAACTCAGCATGTGTTTATATACACAGCTGTTACCCACAGGGGCTGAGTAAGGGAAAAGAAACCCATGGCCAGGCTGAGTCACCACAACACAGAACCAGATGTAACAAATGCTGCTTTTCACTGGGGGACTGCACAAGCCTGGCAGCATCAATGAAGAGAAAGCAGCTTGCTGGCCTGAGAGTGCCTCATGGATATGGAAATCTCCTACACATCTCAGTCATAGTCACCTTCCATTACTGCTGCTGAGACCTGCAGCAGTTTTCTCACTGGGAGCACTAAGGATGCCACAGACACAGGGAGGGTTTGCTGCTTTCACAGGACCAGGCTGGATCTGTCCAGCCTGGAGACAGAGTTGGGTCAAGTGTCATTTGCACTCATATCAAGAAAAACAGAACTGAAAGAAACTTGTCATTATTCCCAACAGACAGCATCACTCCCATTACTACTCCCAGAGGAAAAAAAGAAAAAAAACCAAATCCTGCAAAAATGAATCCATATAGAATCTAGGAGTGGTGAGTGAGACTTCTGGAGGTGTGTATGTTTGTGTATATGTGTTCCCATACACTTACAAAAGAGGGAGGCAATTAAAACCTGGCAAGCCTTAAAACTGCAGAACACTGGGTTCTGTATGGCAGGATTGCTTTACACAAGCAAAGAGCTGTTAAAAACATGTAGGGGTACAGATGAAACATATGAATAGAAGAAAGGAGTCTGCAGGAAGCCATGGATGGACTGGAACCGCAATTCCAATTAGATCTTCCTTTAAACACTTCAAAAGTATTTATTATCATTAGATTAGCTCAAGCAAAATCTTAAATAGAACATGTAAATTACATGTAATAGGTACACTTTTTTTCAGTTTAATACTGAAATGTTTATTTTATTTTTCCTAATTATTTTATTCTGCTTTAAAAGGTGTGTGAACACCTCAAGAGAAAATTATTTATATAGTGCAATGACCCACATACCAAAATTTTTAAATCCAAGTTTTCTCTTGGGATTTACAATGTTGAAACAGCCACTATCTATTTGATATTAAAGAAATGATGTATGTAATGAATACAACTAATATGCAGTTAAATCAAGTTTTATTCAAACAAGTTCTCACTACTGGTACCTCTCCTGACCTGCTCTCTCTCTGTGATGTACGGGTCATCCGGACGGCACGCAGGAGGATTTAGTCTGATTCCAATCTTCCTCAGGAAATTTTTTGTGTACAGGTCACAATCCACAATCTTATATTTTCGGCCATAAAAGGTTACTTCTATGTTGATATTGAAATGATAAATATTATAGAACTGATCCTCATGAGGAGGCGGAAGTGGAATTCTGTGCCGTCGAACAATAGTTCCTGTAAAACAGAATAAATTCATGGAGTGAATAATATTTGCTCTAATTATCCAAACAGAACTAAGTTTAGAGAATAAAAATGCCTTAGCAGGGAAAAAAATATGGCTTATCAAGCATGGAGGCAGGGACATTGAACTGAGCTTCTTTGAGGAGCACATGGAAGGTAGAGACAAGAGAGGTGAGTTGGGCTGATTGCTGGTGTGAAGTAAAGAATCCATCTCAAAAATACAGAGCCAAGACTCACAACCCACAGTCTAACAGGAACATTACCCAAAAGAGAAAGAAAGGAGAGAAGGATAGAGGAGAGGGAAAGGAGATATTTAAACTTCGACAAAGTAATCACACATTTATATTTTCTTATTCATAGTCTTTAAATGAAAGGACTGTTATCCTGACAGCTTTGAATTTTATTACCTTTTGAAGATTAAAAGACATTAAAAGACAAGGAAACTGCTATTGGCCTATCAGCTGAAAACTCTGAAACACTGAATTGATGAATTGGGTGATGCTTCAAAAGTATTCACTGCTTGTGAGCAAGAGACTGGAGCATCTTTCATATGAGGAAAGGCTGAGAGAGCTGGGTCTGTTCAGTCTGGAACAGAGATGGCTCAAGGTGGGGAAAACCTATCAAAGTTCATAGATAGCTGATGGGAGGGAATGAAGGAGATGGAGCCAGGCTCTTCTCCATAGCACCCGTTGACAGCATGAGAACAAATTAAAAGATACAAAATTCCAGCTGAGAACACAAACCCACTTTTTTACTGTGAGGGTGATCAAATACTGGAACAGGCTCTCCAAAAGGGTTGCAAAGTCCCTGTTCTCAGAGATACCTGAAACCCAAAAGGACATGGCCCTGCACATCTGGCTCCAGCTGACCCTGCTTAGGGCAGGGGCATTGACTAGACAATCTTAAGGTATCCCTTCCGACATAAGTGGTTTAGGGATACCACAGATATTTTAGAAATAACTTAAAGGAATTTTAGAACCAACTTAAAAGGGCTTGGGGAGAGAGGGGATAAAGAGAGGCAGAGCAGAAGGGAGAAAGTTATCGCTGTGTGCTTTGTTTGGTGTTTGAAGGGCTTCATTCCCAGGTTAATGCATGGAAATGCCTTATTGTTCATTTTATTTCCCTATGGATTAATTTGTACGAAATACCTTTTGTTACTACATTATCAGAGTTGTTTGTTAAGTTCTAATTCCTACAATGAAAACATATCATTACTTTTTCAAGGGAATAAAGCAGCAAAGCAGATTTACTTAATGTTCCCATTAAAATAATTTTTTAAGAACCATTCATCATCCTGATGTTTCACATGCATCAAATCCAACATTCTGGTTACTGACCTTTGATTGTCAAATAAACCTTAACCTCTATCTGCTTAAGCATATTATACACCTATTTAGGATGTATCCTCATGAAAGGTGTTAGAAAATGTGGGAAGTAGCACATTTTAATGAGATATAAAACTGCATTGCATTAGTTTTAACAAAACCATATACTTTAAAATATTTTACCTGATTTTGGCTAATTGTTAGGTTGATCAACAGACAATGGGGTAAGTCAGAGCATGCAAATACTATTGAATCATCACTTTAATTAAAATGTAATGGTTGATGATTTTCTAATATGAGGTGTTTTTGGAGATTATATTCACCTCAGACTTGGTGAATAAGCTTCAGCTTGTTTTCCATATCACTTTCAAGGGTGAAACACACATACCCATTTTGTTCTGAGGGAGAAGAATTTCTTTCCTAATCGAAAATGTCGTGTAAAGATAATATCTTTAGCAATCCTTTGCTTTTATTAGGTATCACTGGGCCCGATGTACACCTGTAGAGGGTACATTTCATATTGTTGAATTTGAAATTTAATAAAACCCGATCAGCTGAGGTTAGGTCTCATCATTTTGAAATTGTTCTTTCTTCTGGAAAATAATACATTTTGTCTAGAAATTTTTTGCAAGTTGTTAAAGGAGCATCTGAATGTCCAGTTTTCAGGTTGCTCAGGATGGATTGCTATTGCTGATAGTTCTTTGGTTGTGAGTTTATTGAGCAGGACGTTCTACTGCACCACCAAGCACTGATTTAAATATTTGCATTTGGTAGCTTTGTGCTACTATGCTCTTGAAAAGGGAGTTGAGGTACTGCTTTTCTCTGACAGTGGTGGTGGCACTGAGCTCCCACACTGTAATTTGTCTTCTTTTCTCTTGGGGCTCTAGATTATTTGACAACCCCAGCAGGTGCTTAAGATCTCACTAGTAGTGAAGGCCTTTTGACAACAAAGGTAGGCAGAAAATGATTTGATCTCTGCTGCTTCTCTTCTCTGCAGAAGAAATTAAATGATATCCAGAGTTTCCTCAGCACAGCTCCCTGATTCTGCACAGCTCAACAGTGCATTAGAGAGAGGAGAGGGATGGGTAATACCTGGACTTTGTACACACTTTTACTTGCACAGAAAGGAGGAGAAGCCACCACTATTATTCCTGCAACACAAAGAGTTCATCCCAATAAACAAGGAGGCTTCTTACATTCACTTATTCACCCTTCCAGAACATAGCAAGATCATGATTTGGCCACCATCAAACATGGCAAAATCACAATTATTTCAAGGCCTTGGGGGAGGATTAAACTCTTAGATAATCTGTTATATTGGAGGAGCTGATGCAACTTCACTTTCCCACTTGTACTTTCCTCTTCAGCCAGCCAGCCTTGGGAACTCAGCCAGGAGGCAGCTCCACTCTCTTTCTCAGCTGGCTGACCTTGGGGAAACCAGCCAGCTACTCCACTCTGCTCTGGCTTGCAGGGTCTGGACTGCACTGGAAGCTGCAATCAACCCCATGGGAACAGAAATGACCTTTTGATAAGACAGTATCAGCCAGCCACAGTCTTGTTAACTGGGAATTGTAAGTACAAAACACTTGCAACTGCCATATGTAGCCTGGCTCTGTATGGGAGAATTTTTTTTATACTGAAAGAGTAATTATCATTCTGGCTGTGGAAGAAGCATTTGGAGTTTGTTATGTGGTCAAGTTTACCATCCTTCTCTCCTTATCTCAACTTGGGCCTGGTGGATTGTGACTGTCCTGCTGTTTTTTGCTTTGAGTCTGGTTTCCCAAGTTCAAGGTCTCTGCATTTCCTCCTCAGTACAGATTTCTTCTAATGTTTCTAGTATTTGCCAAAGAGCAAGGAAGCATCCAAAATGAAATGAAGTTCAAATTTCAGTTATTAAGGAGCAACCTTGCAAGTCCAAATTCATGTCAAAGTACAGCAGCCAATTTCATAAAGCAGTTTTTAAAGTCACTGAAACATTTCCCATGGATAATATTCTTCATTGCTTTGAGATTTTGATCAATAGTAAAAGCAATTTCTGGCATTTTTTTTTTCTCTGAAGCCAATTTGTTTTAATTTTGTAAAATCATAACTGAACTTAGAAGTTCCTCTAACTTCTTTGACCACTGTTCCTTCACCAGATCTTCCTGCAGTCTGTAAGATTCTCCAAATCTCTTTCCACAAAACCACAAGCACTACTAGAGTACAATGGGAAGATACTGCATTTCTCCAGTCCCACCATTCCTGGACACCCATTCAGAACATCAGAGTCTCATTTGCTGGTTATGGCACAAGCATTGATAATCCCATGGCCTCAAGGCATTAACCAGCCAAGATAAGATTCACCTCTGATCTACCCTGTCACAGCTCTACCTCCTCTCCAGGAAGCCTCCTGAGAACAGCCATCCCAGCTGCCTGGTTTACATCTCTTTTTTGATAGGGCAAACATCCAAGTTAAGGTGACCAGCACCTTCTGCTTTCAACAGTTCAGTTCTACTTTATCCATCACTGGTTTTTGCTGTTCCTCCTTTACTCAATGCCTTTCCTGGCACTGCAGCTCTCCAGTTCTTCACACAGACTGAGCCCATTGTGCTCCTGATGTCCTCACACCTTTTTCTTCATGTACTGTGCTCTTTTGTTCAGTGCAGTTTGCCTTTTAGCAACCCAAGCTCTTCTACAGCTGAACTCTCCTCTACAAATCTCTGGAATTTTTATTAACTGAAAAGTTGTATTTCAGCAGATGTGCAGAGAGCAGCATAATGGCCAAGACCCTGAACTTCAGTTCAGCTCCTCACCCTGTTATGACCTTTTCTGTACGATCATGGGTAAAATTTTCATTCCTTTGTGCTTCAGTATACCAACTTTGCAATGCAGTTACACTCCTGTTGTTCTTGAGCTTAAATATTCCGAGGATAAAAAAATTGAACAATTGAAGAAAGATAGAATTATAATAAAAGAGGAAATGGGACAATTTTTTGTTGAAAATGGTAAGATTAGCAGTTAATGATTTAGTAATTTTTTTTAAAAAACATTGCTTTTGCATGTATTCAACAACAAATATTTAGAACCTTTAACATAATAATTTGTCACTGGTCTTTAGTTATGGGGCATGAAGTCAAACCCCAAGTGCATGTGAGTAGAGAATTCTGTGATAGGTGTCTCCTTCATCTCTTTCACTCTACATCACATTAATTTCTAGGACAATAAGAATATTTATGTAGATGTTTATGAAAAAGCATAGGCCCAGTATCTATGCATCAACTGTGAACCCCAAACAAATTCCAAATAGTCCCTGGGCCTTTCAATCTACAGCTTTTCTTTAACACAACCAACACACAGAGCTTCCTTACCAGCCCAGATATCAGTGACAAATAAACTAAATGCACTTTGGAGATCCTGGAACTTTATTTTTAATCCATCAGGTAAATATATTGCATAAATATATATATATATCCCACATAAAGTACTCAGACAATCTCATAGAGACTCAAAACATCCTTGCATGGAAGACTGAGAAAATTCTTGTTTCTCTCTAATACTATTCAGTTAATTTTAGGTCCAGTATCAAAGGTGATTCCAACAATCATTAACACTAGATACAGCCAAGGAAACAGGAGGAAATTGTAGCCTTCCTGTCACCAAAGGAACAGGACTAGACTGCCAGGAACATTAGGGCTGAGAGGCAGCCTGCACAACTCATAGCACAAAGACAATGAAAATAACTCCTTCAAAGGAATCAACTTTGAATTTGCTTTATCCTGCTCTTAAGAATCTGGCTTCCACCTTCTCTCTCAAAGGCATCACCTCTGACTCTTTGTACTTCCTTTGTCAGTGGACATTTCCTCTAAGCCACAAATCCCAGAAGGAGCTGCTCCCACTCTTGGGGCACACAAGTCAAGGAAAACTTAAACCCGTGTCTTACCTATGGGTGCAGGGCAGGGGTAAGGGAAAGAGCCCCAAAATGCTTTTCTTCTCATGAAAAAGCATTTGCCCATGTAGGAGTAGGATGAGATGTCATTGTATTCAAAATTAGTCCCTGTTAATGACCCTACAAAACTTCTGGCAGGAACTACTCAACACAGGGACAGCAGCACCTGAACTATTTAAGAGATTCACAGGTAATTTTATCCCTGTCCTAACAGTAATGATGCACATAACACCTTCAAATATTATCTTACTCTGTAGACAGAGAACTTGACAGCATCTGTGGACCTGGGAATAGGGTAATTAAATGGTTAACTTATTTTGTGCTAAGAACGTATAAAATGTACAAAACATCTTTGGGGACTGGGAGGTGCAGTCATCCCAAGACATCCTGCTTCTCTGGATTATATCCCTTGAAAACTTTTAATTCTGGCAGTGACCCACAAACACCAAGAAGCAGCAGCTGTGTTCCCCCTCGGCAACAGGATGTTGACTGCTAGATCACATTTTTTTAATATAAGCCAGGTCCAATAATACCCCAGTAAATCAGAACAGCAAACCCTCCTGCTGGAGTCCTCAGGCTGGTCCCAGTGCAGGGATGGGACACTGAGGCACGGCAGCTTCTCAACTTAAGAGGTGTCAAGGAAGAATTACTGTGCCAAGGGCACTTTAATCATAAAAGAACCAAAAGCCAGAGGCACAGGAGACTCTTGTCTTCAATAGAGGCAGAGACACTGCAGCAGCTCATGAGCTCACAGAGCTGCTGCCACAGAACTCCCTGTCGCTGCCAAGGTGGGAGGAGCCAGGCTCAAGGATGGAGATCTAGAACAAAAATTGTTTTTGCAGGACTGACACAACACTGACAAAGACCTTACCACCATATAATTTCAAACTACTATATTGGAGAAAAATTTATATGTTTGAGTAGGGGAGGAAGATGCAGCCTTACAAGAGCCACATCTTGAGAAACGAAGACAATAAAAGGGTTCACATCATGATCTGTACCAAAAAAGGCAATTATACCTGTGCATTTACACCCCATCTTAGCTATAAGAACTCACATTCTAAGTCCTTTGGAATGGACCAAGACTGCACTGAAGAGAGATACAAAAAGGGGAGAAAAAAGGGTGCAATAAAACAGATACCTTGATTTATGCCACTATTTTTCACTACGGGCTCAGTCACTTGAATTGTATCATCTTCAAGGTAGTAATATATTTGACAGTGTCTGATTCTATACAGCTCTTGATATTTTTCAGGCACTTCTTCATCAAAATAGGCATCAAAATTCAACACCTATTAAAAACAATAAATAAATATAAAGCAGCAAAATCTCCAACACTTTTGCACAATATGTTAAATAAGCTTGTATGGGTTATAAGTAACTAAAATTATGGATTTCAGGAGGTAGATTTATTTCTCAGAAATGTAAGAACAGAAATCCACATTAAAGCACATAAGTTTAAAATTCTTTGCTTGGCATTTTTATTATCACAACATCTAAGCAGAGATGGAACTCTAAAGTAAAGAAATAAATCAAATACAAAACTATCAGCAGGTTGCTTGGAAAACCTTCCAAACAAAGCATTTCTGATAACACAATGAGCTGCCTAGGTACTGAAGCAAATTTTAGACTGCTGTTCTATGAATTACTAGAAAATACAGTGCATGATGACAGCAATGGCTCTACCATCAAGGCAAGTGGAAAGAGTTCTTTTTAAGCAGATCCTGCAAGTTTTCAAATGGTACTGAAGACTATCAGAGAGAAATTACATTTTTCAGGAGGCATTTACAGCTGTGCAATATTGGCATTTTAAAACTTCCCTGGTTCTGCAGTTCAGTGAGTGGGGAAATCTCACAGAGTGCAGCAACTTTTCCTGATGGTCTCTTGTAACAGCAATAATACAAAAACACCCCACCCTCACAGGGTAGGTGCTCAGTGGCCCTCATTCTTGGACATCCCAGCTCAAACTCAGACACTTTTACAAAAATTTTGCACTTCTTGGTAGCAGTTTTTAACACCAACACCAATGTTAAGGGAACATGAGAGATGTATCTACTTCCTAGTGCATTATCTAGCAGGATGCTTGCTTTGGTAAGGATGTGTAGGAAAGCATTAATTAAAACAGGTTTCCATCATGTCCCCTCAACACATTTGGGTCAAATCACTGTTAATTTATACTTTATTTCCCACACTGATTATATTTAATAAATGCAATTTCCTTTACTTTTGATTAATCAGACAACCTGAAGCATTGAAAAAAAGAGACAATGTAGCTGTTTCCTATGTTTCAACAACATCTAGTAGACCATGAGTTGGGAATGTTTGAAATCTAGGAAACTGGCTGAGTTCCCTGCATGTCAGAGCACACTGTTAATAGTCTGTACTCCTTTTGCATGAGCCTTTGGGAATCTCAAAGCACCTCCATGAGAACTGAAGACAGAGATTTTATAACACCTCATAGGCAAGAACAACCTCCTTTTCTCTATCGAAGAAGAGAGAAGTAGGAGCTTGCCCAGGAGCACACAACAGCAGCCACCCTGTGTCCTGCTCAGACTTCTCAGTCACTTCCCTCCTCTCAAGCAGGTTAAGTGCAAAATGAGAATAATTCTGTTTCCAGAAATTATTTCAAAGGGTCAGATCCCACTGATTTTCAGCAACCACTGAACAGTATGACAGACACATTTTTGGCATCAACTCTCCTGCACTGTGACCCTCTGCCACTAGAGAAATAAAATTTAAATTATAATCAAATGACATAACCATTACCTGTTAAACCTGATGGCATTAGATCTTCACAGAAAGGAATTTAGAAAACTCAGTTATAGTCTGTTTAATTAGTACAACAGGAAAGTTTCTGAATGTACAGACTTGAAAATAAATTTAAAATTAATATTTGTCCACATTTTTTAACTGTGGATTTCACTGTTTCATTTATCAAACACAAAAACACTGGACAAAACATCTGACACACAACAGAGGCAACACAAACTATTAACCTTCAGCATTTATCCTTCCTTCCAATTGTCTAAACACTGGTGTAGAGTGTCATTTTTGGTGACCAAATGATCCTTCCTGGCCACACACTGCATCCCAGTGTGAACATCCTGGGCCCCAGCTGACAAGGATCAGAATTTCCTTCCTCACCCAACTGCTGTTAAGCCATGGAATCACTGGAAACACAGAAACTTCTGCACCCTTTTGTTCCTATTCTGCCAGTCCCACTAGAATAGGGACATTTGATGAACATACTGTTCAAGAGCTCTGTTTCATTACTAATTGTTCTTAATTTTGTCAATGATCTCTTCTGAGAGCAGTTGTCTCATGAGACACCAGCCAGGCAAAGCCGTCTGTTTGCACAGAACTCCAAGCTCAATCACATCCTTAAAACACTGGATTTTTTCTTTCTCTAAGCATACACTCATGCCCTGGTTTATTCCATTTGAGGAGTTTGTGCAGGTTCTTTTGCACATATTATTCTCTTTATACCCTTATCAACATGCTAGTGTGAGACTGAAATATATGCAGCAGCCAACTGTAATTTTGCAGATCAAAGCAGAAGATTTGGGAAGCGTGAGGAGGGGAAGGAACAGAAAGGAAGATGACTTACTTTTCATTTTGGAGCAAAGTTAGTCTTAAAAATACTCAAAATGTAACACTTCCTAACTTGAATCTCATGGACAGTACAGAACTACAAAGTTCCCATCCCACTCCTTAAAAAATTAAATGTTACCTATGAAAACCAAAAATAACAAATATTGAAAAACTTGGTAGCACTTTGCAAAGTGCCACAAAGTTTCCCTGGCACCTGCCATGATCAAATTATAAATATCATTTCAAGCTCAGGAGGCCTTGTGTGTGTACTTAATGGTAGAAGAAATTAAATTTACACCTGCTTCCTATTAAGCAAGTGAAATTACAAAGACTACTTCTCAGCCTACTTAATAATGAAGTTTTATGCTCATCCTTCTTCCAATTACTATGGTACTATTGAAAGTTAGCAGCCAAAGTGGTAAGAAAGCAGCTTAGATTTCAAAAGATAAACACCTTCTCAAACCATTTTTCATTAAGTTCTTTCTGCTGAGTCTCAAACTGCAGCACTGGAGGACAGAGCTGCATTCCAGGCTCTCAGCTGGGGAAGTTAAATTAGTTAGATAGGAAGTACCCTGTACCAATCTGCCATTAACATAAACACATGGGCCCTCCAGAGGCCAGTTCTGAACCTGCAAACTCCTGCCCTGGACTGCCCTGAGGATGCACGTAAGGATTAAGATCAGGAATGGCCAAGAGTCAGCAAGTTCCTCTCACCAGCTAAGGCCGGGGCCTGACGCTCACTGGAAGGTCCCTGTGCCTCCCACTGAACCCTTTGATTCCACAGACTTGAATCCAGTGCCTGAGGAGGCAGTACAGCCCTCCTGGTTCCAGAAAGGAGAAGGAAAAGCAAGTCTAGGTCTGGCTGAAGCCTTAACACCCGGGCACACTGGACCAGGTCAGACCCAAGCCTGCTGCTCTGTGAGCAATACCAGGGATCTCAGAGGCAAAGCCAACCCAAGGCACATGAGCTGTTCAAACCTTACATTTTCTTGTTGTAGTTCTGCTCTGCCAAAGAAGAATGTGTAATTGTACTCCAGTTACCTGCATGGCTTCTCTTTTCAAGAAAAAATTAAGAGATTTGCCTTTCTTCACAGTATTTAAATACCATAATCATTTAGTCATACAACATTTCTGCGATCTGCTGAATGATTCCTTTTTCTGGATCATTTTCCTTCTCTGACTGTAGGCTTTTTGCTTTAGAAATAAAACACCTCTAAGTAGAATTTAATGGGAATTTAAACATGGCAAGCAACAACAATGTGCTACAAAATTCCTGTCATCACAGGTTACAGTTACTTGGTAACTCTCTAACTTGAAAGGTGTCACTACATTCTTGCAAAAAAAACCAAAACAAAACAAAAACAAACAAACAAAAACCAAACCCTAATTGAAAGTTCCTCTGTCTGTATCAGACATACTCAATTACATGACAGCAAGTCATACAGAAGTCCAGAAGTCACCAGGACTTTGAGCATACAAGTATGATGGCATGAGTGAATCCCAAGCAAGTAGCACTCCACTGAGTTTTATGATTCCCAAGTGCCCACACACACTTTCTCCCAGACTAGGGTTTACCTTATTTCCATTCTTACCATTATTTGCCAAATAATTCCCTTACTGTCATCATTTTCACTAAAAAGGAATATGCTGCCCACTCCCTTAGTCTTGTTAAATCCTGTAGGAGATGTATCCCAATGAAGGAACATTTTTATATATTTCTGTATGGTATGACATACATATATAATGACTGTCCAATATATTAATATAATGAAAAATACCCAATGCCACTCTTTTTGTCTATCTAGGAGCTTTTTTTGCATGCACAAAATAATCTTCTGAAATATCATATTAATGGAATTTCCTTGTTATACTCTGTCATATTTAGCTATTCACAAAAATAAAAAAGGATTTCTACAAACCTGCTTGTCAAATGCTATCCAAGAAGGAGGACTGCTTTTCATGGCTTCAGGAAATACACTGTTGGTAATTTTCAGGGTCTGACCAGGTAACAGTTCACCTCCTATTCCACGCTTATCTTCAAACAGCATAGGAACATCATTGCAGAAGCCACAGAGCTGTGATCTGTGGAAATTTTCTCCCCCAATCTGTCGAAAGCACAGAAGAAAAAGAGAAGAAACTTTCTGTGTGTTTGTTTTTAAATCCATAACAGCTGACCATCCAGAAAGGAGGATTAATCATGCAAAAGTTTCTTTATATTTAATTTAATACAGACTCTAAAAATCTGTAACAACTGGAATGCTGCAAGTGAAGTGACATTTTTCAGTGGTCAATTTGCCAGTCTTATGGACAAAAACAGAATAATATTCCAGTCATTTACCTAGGCTGAGAGACTGGACAGTACCAGATGTTTACCCCTCACACTCCTTCTCTGCAATAAGGATTGAGGTACATGGTAGAGAAATAATTAAATCATCCCCAATAACTGTTGTAAAAGGTAAAGGGGAAAGGCCTTTCCTATAGCTCTCCAGAGGACAAATGGAAATAATTCAGCAGCACTCAGAGAACAGCCTCCTCTCATTATTCATGTCAAAGATCTTATTTATATTTGCATCCCTGGGTGCAAAATAAATTCCTCTGTACTAGTGAATACACTTGAATTTTGGGAGGCTAGACCTGAACCAAAAGGCAGACATTCAATCCATCTGGGAGTATTTCAAAAGAAGGTCTCTGTAGTGGTTCCTCTATATTATTACTAATTTTTCAGATAACTAAAGATGGAGTGCTTAAAACTTTTGGAACAACCAACAGCAAAGAAAAACATCCTGCCCACTCAAGTTTCTTGGTTGGAGCTGGAATCACTCTTCAAGTGACACAGAAAAGCTTCTGGGCTCACATAAACGTCACTCCTGTCTCTGGAAATGTCCCTCCTAATAAGTTCTGGCTTTACTGGCCAGTTCCCTCCAATGGAGGCAGCTGATGTGAGCTGGGCTTGGGCAGCAATCCCCTACTGACCCCACACATCAGTCTCATAGAAGGGGACAGGGAAATAGCAAATGCCAATGGAAAACTCAACTTCCTTCCATGAGCAGCAATCCTGACTTGTTAGCTCTTCTCACTCTGCTGTTCTTCCCTTTCTTGCTTTCTCAAATCCTCAAAATACTTTCTCTGCAAAGCAGAGAAGGGCCCCTGCATGCTGGCACACTCATTCAGGGGAGAGAGGCATCAGAGCTGTGCCCTCCCTCGGCCTGGGACTGGGGAAACATGGGGGAAGATGAGGCTGAAGTGGGAGGAACTGATGTTATGGGGGAGAAAAGTAAAGGTAGAGGAAAAGGCTGGTCAGCAAAATTTTTCACAGCAGCACTAGTGCAGGATGTCAGGAAAGCAGCAGGGGGACAAAATTGCCTCCCTACTCCATTTAGAAGACTGGGCACCACTGACTATCTCACGCATATGTGTAAACCACTACTCCCCCAAAAGGAGTAGACAGTTCTAAGTTAATATCATAAATCAAAAAACGGTACAAATAATCCTTTTGCACAACAGCAGCATTCAAGTGCTCCAAGATAATGTAACACACACCCAGCAGAGCAGTTCTGGGAACAAGTGCAAGCAGTGAAGCTGCAAAACCTGGAAGTACTCAAGCAGTTATTTCCCTCTGCCAGTATGAAAGAGTCAGGAATTTTAAAGGCAGGGAACCACCCTCACAGCACAGAACCATCAACACCGGTCTGCAGGAACTCCTGCACTTTGAGGTCACAGTCTGAACTGCTCACCTGCCTCCAGGGGCTCCAAATCCAATGGCACAGGACAGAGCTGCTGACACAAACAGCCTAATCACTGCTTTAGCTTAACCTTGCCTAAAATCCTTTTGCACACCACTTTTGCAAGGACAGCAGTATGAAAAAGAATACTTACTATTTTTACAAATCACTATTTTTAATACCATGATTATCAAATCAATGGCAATCCCCTTGCTTAGGTTAAAAAAAAAGCTGAGCTAGACAGTACCCTTTGAAACAGTTATTGCAAAGAATAAGGTTCACATGCTGGGGTCAGAAACAATCAGAGCTATGGAAGCACATTCCCAAAGAAGATATTTTAAGGTAAGCAGTGTTTTGAACAAAGGTGGATAAAAGAGCATGCAGAAAGTATCATAATTTAAAGAATAATACAAAAGAAACAGAAATTTATTCCTCAAGATATAACTCAAGAACAAGAGTTCCTGAATAAAAGAGAAAATAAAAGGAAATGCTTGTATGCAGACTAGGAGCTCATGGGTCCCCCTATCAGAGCATTGCTCAAGCCAGGAATTTAAATAGACACATTTGCAGGAATGATGCCCAAAATGAAATATTTTATATCAGCACAGCTTTGTGATATAAAATGTCATGCTTCAGTGTGAGCACTGACATTTGGGCACCAGGATCAGAGCTTCATGTGGTCATCCCACCTCTCCCACAAGAAGGGAGGACAGGTGCTCCCCTGGAATCTGCAACAGCCAGGCACTAACAGGGGCTGGCACCTGCTTTGTAACACATCTGCACTTGGGATGGTTTCCTCTCTCTCCTTTGGGTGCTGCTGAACTTCCCTTTCTTCTTTTCTTTTTTGAATAATTTTGTTCCTCTGTAAGCTGAGACAGAGCTGGGGAGAAGTCAGAAAGGAAGGGAGATTTCTGCATTTATCAGTTCAAATGTACAATAACTATAGTCAAGCTGAATTTTAAAATGGGATTTTCTAGGTAGAAAGATCTGATTTATACTGAAGGTGCTACAGAACAGATCTACTTTCTGGCACAGCAAGTATTTAATTCTTTTCCCTCTATTACCAAAGCATGTGTTAGGGAGAAAGGCACAGTTAGCAAAGCATAGCAAGGGTAGCAGTTTTCCTGAGCAAAGGAAAGCTTTTCATGTTCTCAAAACTTCTTCTAGAAGTATTTGCTGTTCATATGTTTTTGGAGTTTAGCAGCAAAAGTATGGCAAAGTGTTCATCAAAGTAATCCTGGTCTTAAAGTGCTGGAATTTCCAGAATTTAGGGCTATAATCACAACATCCTTAAAATTTGGTATGAAAAATACATGATGAAACAGCTTCAGTTCTGTTAGGAATCTTTTGTGTCATTCCTGTAACTTTTCAGGGTTTGACAAAAAGACTATTTTAGATTCCTAATCACATAATTACTTATCCCCTTCTTCCAAAAAGCACCTAGATCAATAGACAGAACAATCTCTCCTCAAAATCTGTACAGTTATTTCTTAAAAAAACCCAGAACAGCAACAACAAAAATAGAAAGTTTAAGAAGATTTGTTATAATTGAGGATCATAAAAGAGAAAAATCACATTTTCGAAACTTCATCTAATGAACTCAGTCTACATCTGGCCTAAAATAGTGATAGAATATCATTGAATTGATATGTGACTACCTCCACATTGAATGACTTCTAACAAATTTTTTAGAGAGCAGAGAAAGAGCTTGAATGTGTCTGCTGTGCAGCTCAACTGAACAGGCTGTGGACCTGCTGAACAAAACTGGACATTTTCTGTGTGGTGAGCCTGAAAAATATTGAAGATCCACTCAATAGTGACTCACACAAAGGTCAGGGTTCTGACTGCAGCTCTTGGCTTTGCAAACTCAGCCCCTGCAGCCCTCGGGGAGCCCTGCCTCGTGCTCGCTCCCTCTTGCTCTGTAATACAGTCACAGCCAACTCCCCAGGGAGCTGCACATTCCAGCTGAACCAAACACGGCTGGAAATCTCCCAGCACAGAGTGAGGGAAGAGCCCTCAGTGGGCTCTCAGGAGCCACGTTTTTAACTCAGTCCCACAGAGAGCCATGGTAGGAGAGGGAGCACAGTTCTGTACCCAGTATCCATCTGTAATTCCCACCTTGAGAACAGCAGCTGCACTGTGGATGTCCTGCTCAAACCCTGTACCAGGATGAACTGCAGCATTTCTGAACTATTCTGGGCTGCTGATAAAACCCCCTGGCTGCTTGAAATGAATGCAAATGTGCAAGTTGAATTGACGTGAGCGATTTCCAACTTTTTTGTTGCCCCCTGCTTGCTGCAGAGATCTCAGGATGTTCAGGGGTTAAGTGGAGGAACTTATGGAGGAACACCCTAAGACATTGCTGCCAGCAACCCTGGTGCCACTCCAAAAACACCACAAAACAAGGTGCATTAACACCAATAGTATAGATCAGTACAGGAAAGGCATGGATCTCATGCAGCAGGTCCAGAGGAGGGCCAGAAAAATCAGCAGGGAACTGGAGCACCTCTCCTATAAGGACAGGCTGAGAGCGCTGGGGTCATTCAGGCCAGGGGAGAGAATCCAGGGAGACCTTATTGTGGCCTTTCTTCAAGGGGCAGTATAAGAATAATATGGACAGAGTTTTTAGCAGAGCCTGTTGCAACAGCACAAGGGGTTATAGTTTTAAGTGAAAAGAGAGCTGATGCAGGCTAGGTGTAAGGAGGAAATTTTTAACAATGAGGGGGGTGAAACAATGGGACTGGTTGCCCAGAGAAATGGTGGATGCCCCATTCCTGGAAACATTCAGGTCCTGAGTGACCTGACCTAGCAGAAGGTGCTCTATGGCAGGGGGGTTGGCCTGGATGACCTTTGAAGGTCTCTTCCAGCCCAAACCATTCTATGATTCTGCCCTGGAAGAAGACAACAGATGAATAAAGGAAAGGGCCAAAAATGCAGCCACGAAGGGCAGCTACAGGAAGATTTGGATTTGGGGGTTATGAACAGACAGAGACCTGGGGGAGCAGGGCTGAGGGGCAGGAGGCAGTGGAAGGGATTCAGGGAAAGATGGCCAGGGAAAGAAGAAAGGACAGCAGGCACATTTACTTATAAAGAGGTTGGCAAATGTTCTTGGTCAAGAAAAATTAATGTCCTGTTTTGTGGGCTACAGAGCAGCAGAAAATATTTCAGGCAGGAAACACAGAGACAGCCACAGTAGCACAGTTGAGGGCAATTCCAAGCTTCTGCAATAAACAAGGAGGATGTGGAATTTCTGCTGTGCCTCTAAAGTTTGCGACAGAATTTTCTGCAGCTTTTCAAGGATGTAGTTTCCTCTTGAGACCTATAAACTTACTGACTGATTCTCCAAGAAATGCCATGGAGAATTGTGGCACAGAGTTTTCTCTGAGAGAGATTTCAAACATCAGGCAAGAAAATTCACTGGTCAGCCAGCACTTGGCAAATCTGACCCATATGAATACCTGTTTCTCACCCTCCTATTTAGCTGCTGACATAGGCAAGGCCATCAATCCAGCATCAGAAGGAGCAGCTGCTTTTGGGAACAGGAAGCAGATGAGGAACACTAATAAAAGGAGTACTTGTGTTGTAACCAGCACCATCCCTGACACAGACCAGGGTCCAAATGCACAAACCTTTTCTTGCAGTAACAGAGCAAACCTTTTACATGCTGTGTTTCCACCATGTGCTCAATTTCCACCATGTGCTCAAAATACCTCAAAATCACCCACAAACAAAAAACACAGGCAATGCTGATGAGCAGCTGATCTTTGGACTTCTGTTTTAGAAGAGGTAAAGGGTTTTTTTTGATTAATGGACTTCTGTGTGCACAAACTACTCTAATTTTGATTTTGAACGCTACCTTAAAGTCCTGATTTCCTGGAAGCAGCCCAGCCTCCTCATCAAACACATCCAAGGTAGACAGAACACACCTGTACTCCCCTTCTGTGCCTTTTGTGGGTCTACAAATGAGGCAATTTCACTAGGAGCTTGAACAGTAATGAGTGGAATTAATACCCATAATTATAAACCAAGGGCTGATAGAAAAACAATCCCCTGTCCTTTGTGCATCCTTCTTCAGGGAATGCTTTGTCACTGTTGTTTCTGTGCAATAACAGCCATTGATGATGATGCTCACAGTCCTAACAGGTGGAAACACTTTCTTCCTTTTCAATTTATCTATAGCAGTGACATTTTTTTTTTCCTTTAAATATTTTACTCTCAGCCCCTCATTTGTGGAGGTGCGTTGTCATTAGGAACTCCACTGTCTCAAGGACTGACAAAAAGAGCAATCTGGAGCCCTAACAAGGGTCTAAGTATGGCTTTATAATGTTTCATGGCACTTTGTGACAGCTTTCACACCTTTAGTTCTCATAATATACTCCTGTATACACTTCAGCACGGGGTGCTCAACACTCTCTGTCAGTAACTCTTCCCAAGCACATGAAGTTAAATCAATTAAGTTAAATCGAAGTTTGGAGAGCAATGAAGCCACAGATACCCCTGAGCTGAGCTATTCTGCTTCCACCCAGCAGGTACCAATGGCACACTCCTATTCCAGTGCTGCTGAATCGCCCCCTCAGCAGCCACCTCGAGTGTTACACACACAACCAGTCCTTAACAAAACAAATCTCAGTCCAGCAAGAGACTGAGTGCTCACCACCAGACCTTCTTTTTATAGCCATTCCAAAACAACAGCCTCCAGCTCTTTCCAGGGAAGAAGATGCCTGAAAGGTCCTCACTGTCTCTAGGCTGGGCTTGCAAGGCTGAGTGTGCACACACCTGTGCAGTGCTGACACACACAGTGAGGCTGGGAGCCCACAGACTTCTACACAATTTCGTGCTCCCTGTACCTGGGCAGCTTTCTGTCTACCTGATTTGTGTCTATCAGAATCATAGAATTGCCCTTAAGATCACTCAGTTCCAACCTTCTCTTCATCTTCCACTAGAGCAGGTTGCTCATAGCTGCACCCTTCCTGGCCTTGAACACTTCCAGCAGTGGGGTATTGATGTGTTCTATGGGCAACCTTGGCCACAACATGTTTATAGGGTGAAAACGACAGATTCTCTTCCAGGTATTAAGTATAATTTTCATTATTAAGAAGGTAAAACACGCTGTTTCATTTGCCTCCTGAAGGCACCAGCTAGAGTGCTGTGCACACATTCTGCCTTACCCCCCACACTACTTCACAACACAGTGTGTTCAGTAATTCCTAGCTATCCTGGATGAAAAATTGTGTGGTGATGGCAGCCTTCCCTTCTGTTTGCTGTCATAAAATTACCATCCTGTCTGTTTAGCCTGCATTAATAGTATTGGAAACCCTGAGACAGCACATCAGCATCCCTGTCTCTGCCCTCTCTGGCAAAGTCTTTTTGGTTTATGGAGAGGGTGGGTATCTATCTCTCACTGTTTTGTTCTGTTAGAGGTGCAACAAGAGCTCCCAGTGCCCCAAGGCAGAATCAGAGAGGTTGGAAAAGATCTCTGAGATCACCGAGTCCAACCCATGACCGATCACTACGGTGTCACCCAGACCGTGGCCCTGATCCTGCCTTTCCCTGAACACCTGCAGGGGCGGTGACTCCACCACGTCCCCGGGCAACCCATTCCCGTGGCTAATCAGCCTTTCTGTGAAGAAACGCCTGGTGTCCAGCCTAAACCTCCCCTGCCGCAGCTTTAACCTCAGCTGCTCCCGCTGTGGCCCTCACCGCCGCTGAGGCGGGGCGAGCTCAGCGCACCCAGGGGCGGCAGGACCGACCCCCCACGCCCGGGCCCGCCCCAGGCACGGCCCCCGCGGCCCCGGGGCAGGGC
>VXBR01000291.1:0-67108 GCA_013400215.1 Cisticola juncidis | reverse complement strand
CTCCAACCAGAACCGCTCATCCAGAACCTCTCCAACCAGAACCTCTCCAGCCAGAACCGCTCATCCCGAAGCTCTTCAACTAGAACCGCTCCAACCAGAACCTCTCATCCCGAACATCTCCATCCAGAACCTCTCCAACCAGAACCGCTCATCCAGAACCTCTCCAACCAGAACCTCTCCAGCCAGAACCGCTCATCCCGAAGCTCTTCAACTAGAACCGCTCCAACCAGAACCTCTCATCCCGAACATCTCCATCCAGAACCTCTCCAACCAGAACCGCTCATCCAGAACCTCTACAACCAGAACCGCCCCATCCAGAACCACTCCAACCCAAACCACTCATCCCAAACCGCTCATCCCAAACCTCTACAACCAGAACTGCTCATACAGAACCGCCCCATCCCGAACCGCTCATCCTGAACCGCTCCAAGCAGAACCGCTCAACCCAAACCTCTACAACCAGAACCGCTCATCCAGAACCACTCCATCCCAGACCCCTCATCTGGAATCTCTCCATCCAGGATATGGTCCAGGGAACTGCAGACAGGTCCTGGCTTTCCTCCACGGCAGCCCCAGCCACACCAAGTGCGGGGGGTTCCTCAGGGTGGGCCCAGAGTAGCAAAGTAGAAAGAAATCCATTCTCTTTTATATGTATATACAATTAATTAATATGTATAATTATAGAAATATCCAAATATTATACGTATATATAATTTTATAGGTTTTATTATAATATAAAAACATGTACTATGTAAATGTATTGTAATACATAGAATATATTTAACATATATTATTAATATATCATAATATATAGAATATATTTAACATATATTTATATAGTATTTATTACACATCGTTATTTACTGAATGCTAAATACATATTAAACCAAACACTAGAATTCACTAAATCAATTTCTTCAAATTTTCAGGATTAATGGCCATTTTCCTCAGGAATCTCTCAAAATTTGGAGGAAAGGAGGCTCAAGGGTGCCCTTACATCTGGGTGACCAGGTGGTGTTTGGTCACAATTCACACTCGATGATCTCAGAGGTTTTTTTCAACCTAAAGGATTGTGTGAAAATTTACCTCAGGCCCAAGGTTTTGCCTTGTCCCCTTACTCTCTCCCACCTGGTGAGGAGCAGTGACCCCACTGGACGTGGTGCCCCCAAATATCTCTGGAAGTGAGGTCACAGATGGGGCAAATCCCACTGCATTTGCCATTTTCTGCACCAATTAATTTTTAATGTTTTTCATTTTGTGACTTTTACTCAGCACATTTTACTCTGGGGCCCTGTCAGGCTTGGGGGAGGGGGGAGTGGGATGCTTTTACAGCTTTTTGTTTGTTTTTTTTTGCATTTTAGTCCACTGGGATGGGGAAACTGGGTCAGTGGGTTTCCACCTTCTGGTTTCCCAGCGCTGTACTACACATCTGCATTTGCATTTAGTGTGGAAAGGTAAACATTTTAAATATATTTTAATTGAAAATTAGAGAAACCACCATTTTAATCACATTCATTTCATACAGTGGGAGGTATTATGCAAGAATTTAAATTTCAAACAGAAAATACAGTGAGAGTTTCTCACGGATGGCTGGTGGGGGGAAGGGTTGTTCCTTTCTTTAATGGAAGTAACATTTTCCTTGTTAATAAGGGAGGATGCATTCCAGATCACTTCCAAAGCCAGTTCCAGAGAACAGCAACCGTGCTATGTTATGTTCCTCCATTTTACATAAAGCTGTTCATTAATATGTTGGGGTTTTTTTTAATTAGGCTGCTTTTTACAGAAAAATTAGTTTATGGATAAAATAGCTTAAACCTAAATATTCCAGTTCTGATCTGCCTTCCCTCTGTCTCAGAGGAGCTGCACTTCAGCTGCTGAATGTCCTTATTCTCATGGATGGAGTGGATCTCCCCTGCCATATTTCATACTCTATGATGCATCAGACCATGAAATTCCCATAATGTGTCATCCCTCCTCCCCCAAACAGAGGCTCATGGAACAGCATGGGAGATGTGCTCAGTCTGAGCAAGCCTGGGAGAGACTCCCCTCCAGTCCCCAGGGAGCATTTGTGCAGAATTCACTCTCTGAGTTGGAATTCTGCCAAAAATATTCCAATTTCCAAAACTGTCATTTATGGGAAAATTGTTTTTGAGTTGTTTTGTTGTTTTGTTTTGGGGTTTTTTTGCCAGACATTTCAGAAGGAAGGAAGGAAGGAAGGAGGGAAGGAGGGAAAGAAGGAAGGAAGGAAGGAATTGGTATCTCCTGTTGAGTTTTTGTGGCTCATTGCATAACAGGGTGGTTGAAATGTCTTAATATCCCCTCTGATGTCAATAAATATAAACTGTCAATAAATAATAAACTGTTGCTCCAAGGTTTCAGGCAGTATGGGCAGAGGCTGCATGTGAAAAACCTGCAAAGGAAGCAGCAGCCCTGCTGGAGGAAGGTCAGTGAAATGCACAGTATCAGTAGAGTCCAGTGCATTTCCAGCAGAAAATCCTGTGAATTGTCCCTAAACCCTCAGGTCAAATCTTTCTGCACCTCTGCCTCCCCCAGTAAAGGAGCCACAGAGGGCTGTGGAAAAGGGGAGCATCTTCCTTGTGCAGCAAACCACCACTGCAATTTGATGTTTTCTACAAGTCTTCAATCATTTTGTTTTCCTTCAAATGGGAAAAAAAAAAAAAATAAAAAAGAAAGAGTATAATCTACTTTAGAGCACAATTGCTTCTTTCTACATTACCTTCTCTTTGGGGTTTCTCTCACATGTTTATCTTTTTTGTTCCTTGCTGTATTCACTCGGTAGTACAGACTGAGTGAAAACAAATTAATTTTAATGCCTTTTCTGGGAAAAATGAAAGTACTCCAGGAAAACCAATTTTGATAAAAGCTTTTTATTAAATGAAGATTGTTAATGACAACAACAGTAAGCAGTTGGCAGTAGTAAATTAACTGTGTGTTCTGACTGTTCTGCAGATGATAGTGGTGGATGTACATAGGACTGCATAAGTTGTACAGTTCAAAGGAGGGAGAAAGCAGGAGGGAGGCTGAAGCTGGGGAAAACATGGAAAATGCTGTTTTTGTGATAAAAAGACAGATATTCTAGTCTCTTTGTGTTGGGATTGAGTTTTACTGGCAAACTTCAAATGAGTAGGGGAATACAAATTGTAAAGTGAGCCACCCAAAACTTTCCAAAGAGGCTAAATTAAAAATAAACCAAAAAAACCCCTGGCTTTCACTCTGCCCAAATGCTGCAGGCTGCAGGCCAAGTCCATTTGTCTGAGTGGAAAGCCAGGTCTGAGCAAGCTCTGCCAGTTTAGAATTGACAAATTTAGAAAGGAGACCAGGAAAGTTTGACTAAAATCAGCAAAATTTAGTCTTGCTTGTCTGTTAACACATGTCTCTGCTTCTGTCATAAGTGTGACTTATCCTCTTCCTGGGACTGGTTTTCCAGGCCATGTTAAGGCTGGGTTGCCCAAAATCAGATTGTTCCTAGGGTTCCCAGTTTAAAGTAAATGATGACCCTACATAGATCATCATACAGCCCACTAAAACCTGAGCCAAAACTGAACTGTGGCGTGCACCTAATTGGGTACCAGAAATTAATAATGGGAAATTACTGCCTATTAATACCCTCTTCCTTAGGCCTGTCTCAGAAAAATACTGAAGAGGCATTGCAGAAGTCACAGAGGGGGTTGGATTAGGGGAAGCAAACACAGCCCAGCCTGTGGGGGAAGCTCCTGTTGGGAGAAAGAGGGCAAACCCCCGTGGGGCTGTTCATTGTGGTGCACCCACAGTAAACACTCCTAGAAATATTGATTCCTTATTGTTTTTTGTGTCTTCTGTTACCTCATTCATTTGGTTTTTACCAGTCAATGAACATGGAGCCCATGAAATTAATTCTTCAGTGGCCAGAAAACAATGTGAGCACTGTGGAGTGCTCCAGACAACCCACACGGAGAAAATCTGGCACCTTTGTGGCCATGGATCTGTGCTGGCCATGTACCACACAGACACTTGGTGCATCCTGCAGCTCCTCCTGCCCAGAAAGCAAAGTGGAAAGAGTGAATTTCCACCTCTCATGGCCTGTGAGCTTTTCCTCCTGGCGGTGCCATGGGGAGAGGAGAACAGAAAAAATAGTTTACAGCCATTTGGGTCTCACTGGGAAGTTTCTTTATGATCTTTCCATGGCCAGTTGCTCCAATTCAGCCTGCTCCACCAAGGCACATTTGCTTGGCAATTCAATGAGATGTGCCATGCCCTTTGGGGACAGAGGTATTGGGCAGGGATGAGGGATGGAGGCACAGCATCCCCACAGGTGCTGTGCACCTGTGTGAGGAGCCCTGCAACAGCCTGGTTTTCCTGTCCTTGTGTCCCCATCCCATCACCACATCCCATCAACTCCTCAGCCTCTGGAAGTTTGATGGAAGAGGTGCTCTGTCTCACAGAACAAGCTCAGTGGGAAAGTTTCACTTTGCTGTGCCTGTTTGAAGTGTTTTGAAGTTCCTGCTCATCTGATACCCAGCTCTTTTACATAAGGTGTGAGCTTCTCAGGGGATATTTGCAATCAGCCTGACTTCCGTGTCATGGAAGTCAGGGAGATTGTGAGGGGCCACTTCCCTGAGTCCCCCACACTTCTGAAAGTACATGAAAATAAATATTCTGGGCCTGGTAGATACCTTTGAGCTGCATATATTCAGTGAGATCTGCATCAGGGAGTAGCTGTTCACTTCCTCTTCACCCTCCTTATATGGGCTGATTTGAGATGCAGGCACACTGGTAAAATGAACCTGACAGAAAAGCCTCTAATTAAATTCAGAGCAGAATGCAGATTTTGGTGGGTTTTTTTCTCAATTAAGCTATAGACATGCATTTAGTACAGCATGCAGTAGTTTCTGGGAAGAGTTGGAAAAACTTGTAAGACACCTAACACTGATGGGAATGAAGTATGAACGTGGAGCTTGGCAGCAACGTAACCACACATCAGAGTGCAGCTGAGGCCTCCCAGCTGTGTGTCACCTCTGCAAGAGCCAAGCTGTGTCACCTCTGCAAGAGCCAAGCAGTGTCACCTCTGCAAGAGCCAAGCCTCCCTCCCTCCAGATAACATCTCTTTTAGGGTGAGGTCAAATCCCTGGGGAGCACAGAGCCCCCGGGGCAGGGAGGCACAGTGACTCCCACAGCCCAGACAGTCCCATGGAAGGCAGGGAAATGCTGCTGACACTCAAGGGCAGCACCCAGACCTGTCAGACACTGCAGAACGAGTGGGGAGCTGCTCTCATGGGGACAATAAAGGGGGGAGGCAGCTATTGCCATCCTGGGTGTTCTTATTTTCCTTCCTTCACTCCTGACCTGTTTGGGATGTCAGTGGGACTGAACTGATGCAGGTCAAACATTTCCTGACTTCCCTTTCCCAAAAATGAGGGGTTTGGCTCAGCAGAGGTGTTCATCCACCTTCCCTCCTTTCCACCATGGGTGTAACTTGCCCGTAGCCTGACTCTCCATGCCCATTATCAAAGCTCTCTTATCCAGCCAAAGAGGAACTACAAGCCCCTAAGAAAGCCCAGCCCTGGCTCTGTTCAGCCAGAATTACCAGTCTGCTCCCTTCTGCTTAGGAAAATTCTGTCAGCATTTCCCCAAGACTTGCAAGTTGCCTGGAGGATACACCATCAGCTGAGGCTGCATGACTGATCAATTCCTCCCTCCTCTCCCATCCTCCATTTTCAAGCTTCATCTTTGTAGCTGATGGCTAAAACAACAAAAAAAACCCCACACCAAACATATTTAAAATTCCCATGGCAATGTATAGATAGATAGATTACAGTCAATTACCAGAAACTGCTATTGATCAAGGCTGGTCTAGAATTATACTTGCTTTCACGATCAAGCTTACAGTACAATTTGCCCTGTATTCATCATCTATTTCAACCAAAATGAGAGGGGAGGAAATGCCACTTATTTTAAATAAAAAGCTTTCAAGCTATTCTTACAGGCTGCTTTGAGGATCTAGGACAGATCAAAGCTGCTTTGAGAATTCATCCATTCTGCTTCAAATACGATAGCTCATTGTCCATATGAAAAAAAAAAAAAGGCAGTATAAGTTATCAAAGCAGCAAGTGGATTTTGGGTTTCCAAGAAGTGGCCTCACAATTGGTGAAGCCTGCCAGGATAATAGCAGAACAGGAGTGACAGTAATCCCCTCTGTCACAGAGACCAGGACATTGGCAATTGCAGGCAGAAATCATTTCTTAATCAAGCCCTGTCTTAATGGTAGCTGAGTCATTTGTATGGATCAAAAGTCTTGGTCAATACCAGCTTCTCAAAAGTGGCTGAACTTGGCCAATTATGAATAGGTTAGGAATTGAGGTTTACCCCAAACCTAATTCCCTTGCTGATTAGGACTTTGTTCTAACTTCCAGCCTAAGGGCACTCTTGGGAAACAGATCCTTTTGATCCTTGTTTTGGCATTGTCCTTTGAATAATGTATCTTCTTTTTTGCCATCCAGTGCCTTTTCCTTACATAATGGTAGATAGCAATCACATCTCCCTTCAGCTTTTGGCCAGGTTTAGTGAACCAGACTTTTTGGCACCCTGCCTGTTTGATAGTTCATGTTTCTCCTGAACTCCCAGCTCTGCTTTTTTCTCTGCCTGTTCCAGTCCGAGTGTGTCTTCCTTGAATAAAAAGCAGCAATGCACAATAACCTAAAAGAAGTCTCTCTCACCACTGTGCTGCACTGTTCCTCTCATCTCTGCTTTCCTCTGCTCTGTCTTCTCAATATTTCTTTTCAATATTTCTTCCCCCTGCCTTCCTGCTTTCTTAGGTTTGTTCTTCCCCCTTCCCATTCCCACTTGTTCTGCTTCTTTTCTTCACTTCTGCTTTTCTCGTAGAAGGCCAAAATAAGTGAGAAAAGTGTTGGGTCCTCCCTTCCAGACCTGTTGATTGAAGGTGCTGAAGAATAAGTGATCTGCAGGGAACAGGATTTATTGGGCTGTTAGCTTGAATGGAGACGTCTGGCTCAGCCTGAGTCTCCGAGCACAATTTCTCTCTGCACGGCTCCACTGCTGCTCTTCCTCTCTCTAAATGCACTTTGAGGGGCTTTGCTTTTGTATCAGTGTGTGAGGAGTATGGGTAAGACCTAATTTCAGGGATGGGAGAAGCAGACTTCACTATCTATCAGAGGTGGTTTCGTGCCCTTATAATACATTTTTCAAGGTAACTGATCCTGATGCTTCATGGCTCACTTGGCTTCCATCCACTGAAATCAGAGCAGCTGTCCTGGCGGGGTTTTGTCTCTTTGTTTGGAAGCAACCTGTGATAGCACAGGAAGAAATGTCTTCACCTGGAGTTCATTTTGAGCTTGTGATTAATACCAGTCCTTTTCATGAACGAGGTGCCTATTTTGCTATGTTTCTACCTTAAAGATGGGGCAAACTCCAGATCCTGTCAATGAAAGGATAAAGAAGGTTTAAATGAGGGAGGAAACCCTTCTGCCATGCCAGAAATTTGCTGGTCACTAGCACATCCCACACCATAGCAAGACCATATTTATTTTTGTGTGCTAAATGCTGCAGCAAGGTTGGTCCATAAATAAATAAATGAGTCGTGGTTCGATATTTAAGGGAATTTCAACTGGAACAAAAACTACTGTGAAAGTTGAGACTGTAACAACCTCGACAGTGTCCCTTTAAATTACACTTAATAAATACCAGGGACCTGAAATGTGCTGTGGTTGTGCATATATTTGTAACAAATGGTTGCACAAATATTTGGCTCCTAACGATGAACTAACTGGTATGACATTTGCCAAGGAAAATTAATTACTTTAACGTGTGTTGGATAAAATATGAGATAATCATGTAATGTATGGGTGTGCTGTAGAGTGTTGCTGAGTGACTAAGTTATTACCAAAGGAAATTTATGAGAAACAAACAAGAAACACTCAGAGATGCTGTAAATGTCATGCTATGCTCAAGGACCTTTTGCGGCTGAATAATTTTTATGTGGATGAGGAGGACAGGATCATGCTGTGAAAAATCAAGTTAGAATGAGTTAATCTTTGTATTTGCACATAATTTTATTGGTATTTAATGTAGCTGTGATGTTTCTCTTTCAAATTGTAGGGACAGTTCATGGTGAAGATGACAAGATCGAATCAGACTGAACTGAGTGATCTCAGCATCAAATTTTAAGCAGTCTATGTTCAAGAAGAAAAGCTGCCTATTAAAGAAATAGGAAATAAAGTGGTCCTGATAGTCAGGTCATGGCTGCTGGTTTGAGCAAAATTTTGCTGCCTAATTTATGTGACTTTTTGGAAGGGTGAAGTAATCTCCCTTAGAGGTCTTGCCTGTGAAGAGGCACCACTGCTCTGTGCAGCTCTCAAGCAGGGCAGGGTCAGGGACTGCCAGGGCTCTGCCCTCCCCTCCCAGAGATGCTCTGCAGGGCCTGCAGGAGGCTGTGGGCAGCAGGGAGGAATGGAAGGCAGTGAACTGAAGTGGAGAAATAGGAACTGGAGAGGGAAAAGCAGATACACACATCCCTCCTCAGACAGAGAGTGTGGAGCCCGATAAACCCGACCTCTGAATGGCAGCGGGAAAAAAATCACATCCATTCCATCCTGCCTCTTACCCCAACCAAGAAATTCAGAGAGGGCAGACTCACTCTTGAACAGATAGCAGAGCCATTTGAAAAAATAAAACTCAACAAAGAGACACAGCTGATTGGTTTAAGGGGGTCTTTATCCACCCTCTTAGTTCCGAGGGACATGATAAGGTAGGGCAGAGCCCTTGGTGAGTGTCACCAGAATTTTGGATGGCACCAGTACAGAAAGCAGCTCCCCAGGTGGACATCCTGGAGTCCTGGAGTTCCTGCTACAGGAGAGGAATAACTCGGGAATGTGAAAGTGGAGGACAATGCTGGTGAGGGAGTTACAGGATTTGTAAGCCTCAGGGAATGCGGGGAGGGTAACATCAACCTCAAGGCAAAGGACTTGAAGGCAGCAGACTTAATACAGAGGATAAACTCCTCTGGGAATCAAATAATGGAAGAAAGGAGATCCAAGATGAATTGATGCTTCATAAAAAATAAAATAAATAAATAAATAAACAAAAGACTGTAGCAGCAGAATCACAAAACATCCCAGTGTGTAGAAAGGATAGGAAATGCAGTAGGAGATATCTGTGAAATCACAAGCTCTTCTATGATCTCAAGTGCAAGAAGGGAGAGTACAGAACATAGAAACTAGGTCAAATATCTAAAAATGAATGTAAAAAAAAAGCTCAGCATGAGTATGCAGAGACAAAATCAGAAAATGTAAAGCACAAAATAAAATACTTTTCCTATTCTTTGCCTATACTAATAAGGCATTTTAAGGGTATTTTTTTTTAGTAACAAAAAGGGAAAACAAGGGAAGAATTACTCCATGGGTAGGAAAATCAGCAGATGATGCTGAGAAGCTCAGAAAAAAAAGTGCCTTTTTTAAAGAAGACTAGAAGGGAACACATATAGTGCTTCTGTTAAAAGCTGAGGCAGGGAATTGTGAAGCCAGGGAATCAGAAACAACAGGGTCAGTGGGATGCTGTAAATGAGTGTGTGCATTGTTTCTCACCCAGGATATCTTGGTGTGTCTCTGTATTTATGGCCTGGCAGGAAGCTGGAAAGGTGAGGGGATGGATGGCCTTTCACTCATGGCAATCTGGCTCATCACTTGCTCCAAGGTGCACATTCAGGCTTGGCCCTGTGGCCCCTTTTCCTTCTGTACAGCTGGCAACTGTGCTCTCACTCAGAAATGCCTGAGGGACCAGCCCAGAGGGTGGGATATTTTGTCTCTGGAGGTAGCTGGGCCAGACATGTTGGGAAGAAACACAGAATCTGTGTGAGGGGGTAACCAGTGATTAAACTGCTTGTTGGTGAAAGAAGGGTAAATAAGAATATCCAGCTTCAACATCAGCTGAAGTGACGTGCAGCAACCCAAGCCCTGGGGCTGCTTGTGTTCCAGCCCTTCCAGCACAGCTGCTGGTTGTCCCATCAGCTGAGGAGAGGATGATATTTTCTTTAATCCTGCAAGGCTGTCAAGACAGTGAAGCTTCATCCCCTCATTGTGTGGAACAGCCTTCCTCTCTTCTCATCCCCTGCCTCTCTGTGTCACTGGGGAGGGTTTGCTGTCTTACTATTAAAATGTCAGAAGTGCCAGACCTACCTGCTCTTGGTTTTCTTAGCTTGTACAGCTCTGATTGCTCCCTGTGTAAATCAGCTTCCTCAGTTTTCATCTGTTTTGTTGTTTTGGGTTTTTTTCCCCCAATTTCTCTTACAGTTTTTATGAACCAGGCCTTACATTTCTGTGTCTTGATAGAGAAAGGGCTACCTCTGTTTTAAGGGAGAAAAGCTGATTGTTCTGAAGGGTGCTGGAGAACAGTCACCTACCATGAGATCCTTGAAATACCTCCTAGGAGAGAGGCAGAGCTCGTCCCTGTCTGCAGAGAGATCTGAGTAAGCTCCTTAAGCTAAATCAGCTCTTCTGGGCTGGGCTCTGCAGAGCATTAGGCTGGCCAGGACCAGATCCAGTGTTCCAGGGGAATCACTAAACCTTAATGGCACTGAAATGTCACAATATTGAAATTATTTTTTATTCCACCCCAAATATCCCCCAGCATCCTGTTTGTGATTTGCCCACTGGTTTACACTGAGCTCCCAGGTGAATTTCCCAGTTTTTCCCTGACTTTGCTGGCTGTGATTTAGGACCACAAGTGCAGAGGGCTTCAGGTCACACCATCTGCTGGACATGATTTTAGATAGATGAGAACCAATACAGCTTTATTGTCCCTTCACACTCAGACTGGACAAAACTGGGAATTCTTTTCTCTCTATTGGCTCAGCCTAACCTAAATAACTTTGTGTCAGCTTCAAAGGTTTCTTCCCCACCCCTTTTCTAGATCACAGAGAGATACTGCAAATGCCACTCCTTGTTTTATACAATTCATTGAGATATTAATACAGGATATAAAAACAACAACAACAAAGCCAACAAAAAACAATTGAAAAAACATTCCAGTTACAAATATAGCAGATGCCAGGATTAAAGGTTCTTATGTCATTGTGATTTAGTGATTTAAATCCCTCTGTGCAACAATACAGATTTTAGTCATGGGTATAGAAGGGCATTCCTGGGCTATGTCTTCCAGTGCTGCATGATTCCCATCATCAGGAAGTTTTCTGTATTCTCTATCCTAAATCTTCTTTACTTCAAAGCTGATTTGTTCTTGTTTTGATGGACATGATGAGCGGGTGATGATAATCCTCTTTATAACAACCTTGTACCTACTGGAAGACTGGGAGACAGATTTTCTGAGAATCTGATTTCAGCTTTAAAATAACTCTTCCAAATTATTTTGCTTTTGTCCCACTTGGCCACAAAACAGGCAGTTTTCATAAAAGAAAGAGACAGGAATGACCACTTGAAAACCATCGCTACCTCTCTGCAACACAGGATTAGTTCTTTAGGAGGTGACCTGTCAGGTGTTAAATTGATAGTCTTATTTGCCAGTGTTGTGTGCAATCTGTAAACTTTTTCAGTGAGATAAAGATTTGCAATTTTGCTACAATAAAAATGTTTGGAGACTTTAACTGACTGCTACCTCTGATGCTCTACTGAACTTGCAGTGGCCCAAGTCACTGTTTGCTGAGCCAAGGAATAATACATTAGGTAACCTGGGCAATAACACAAAAGACTTCCTACTTCTTACAATGCTGGAAATTAGGAAAAGTGGTGCAGGTAAACAACAAAACCAAAATACACTGATTTTGGAAGTCACTCAGGAGTATTTTCTCACTGGGGTGGGGTTGATGCTGCCACTTCAGCTGTGTGTGTCTGGCTCTGGGTGTGTCTTCTCCTCTCTTCAGAAAGAAACTTCTTGCACAAAACACCTTTTGCCTTCCCTGAAAAGCAGAGCCTGTTTTCAAGGAACAGCAGCCCTCTCTGAAATCCAGAGTCAGCCAGCACTGCTGCTCCTCCATGAGAAGGGCTGACAAGCTTTGAAAAGCCAGGCAGGACCTGTGGATGCCTCACACCACCAATCCAGTTTAGAGGATGGCTCTGGGGTGATCAAGCCCATCACTGCTCATTGTCTTGAAGGGGATCAAGGAAGAAGCAAGGAGAAAATGAGATTGTGTGTATCTCCCCATGCCGAGCAGCCTGGAAGGAACCCAGCCCCAAAACTGAGAATAACACATGTTGCACAGGAATGGTAGCACTTTAAGTCATTTAAAGAAATACCTGTGCTCAAATTTCACTCAGCAAACACTGGTTTTGAATGTCACATATCTCCTCAGGAGCAGCAGAAATGATGGGTAATAGCTGTGGGCACTGCCTTGTCATCCCCAAGCCAACAAGAATTGGGGCAATGCCCATCTGTGTGACCTGAGGAGCAAAGCATGGATTTGCAGGCTTGGTTGTCTTTCCCAAAATCCCCACACCACAATAATGCTGCTCTCCCAATCTCTGGAGCTGCCAAGGGCCCAAGGCCCAGCTCTGGCACAGCACAGCTCTGTAACCTCAGGTCAGGCTCTGAGAAAGCCCCCAGAAAGTCTCTGCACAGATTAGAGAGCTACAATTACAGTCAGAGGTGGGAAAACTCAGAACAGTTCGGGGTGGAGCTCAAGAATTCAGGAGGGAAAACACCTGCAGGGAAACATAGTGAATCCTTTAAAATAACAACACCAAAGAAAAAGTGAGGCAGTCTGGGGACTGGTCAGGAATTAGGGATGATCAGGTCATGTTTTTGGTGCTACCTCCCATTGCACAGGTGTAACCAGCTTTTTTGGCATGTCTGTTGTCCCTTGAGGTGAAGCTGCTTTGATGTCCCTGCCAGCCCCAGGGGTTCTGTCCCACACATGGAGAGAAACTGCTGCAGAACACCAAGGGTGTGGCTGTGTCCTGTCCATGCTCCATGGCAAGGAAAAGCAGAAATTAACTTTGACACCTCAAGGTGAAGCAAGGATTAACTTTGACACCTCGAGGGACTCAGGTGGGTCACAGGGCACAGACAGCAGGGGATGGTGCCTGCCTGGACACACACGTGGGCACACACAGCCACCTCCTGCCTCCCTAGCAGAGTTTCTGGTCCTCAGCAGGGTAATTCCAGCTGGATTCAGCTATGCCTTTATTTTCCCTGAGTGCTGATGAGCTTGGACATCCAAACTGGCACGGCAGGCGCTGAGCAGAGGCTGTGTTGGATGAGCTGTGTCCGTGGGGAGCTGGGGAGGAGGCAGCTCCTCCTCAGATGGGAGCAGGACAGGGACCTGCCCAGGTCCCAGCTCCAGGGTCCTGTCAGGGGTGGCCTGGGCAGCTCTGTGGCCTCTGCAGGACCTGTGAGGGTCTCTCAGGCACCCTGCAGGGATGGCCATGGCTCTGCTCTGGGATCTGGGCCTGCATAAAACCTGCAGGAGAAGCCCTCAGGAGCTGTGGCAGGGCCCTGGGCAGGGTGGCTGATCTAGGTGGCCTTTGTGTCCCTGAACACCCCTCTCATCTTCCCAGTGGTGATTATTCCCACAGGCTGTTGCTCCCACAGCTCCTCCCTCACTGGTTTCCTCTGGCCAACCCAGTCAGGGTGTGCTGCTGGTGCTGGGCACTCTGGGAAGCATCTTTTCCACCCTTTTTTTGGCATCTTCTGGGAGCTGATTCCCCCTGCTAGCTGGAGAGGGACTGGTTTATCCAAACACTTTCTGCAGAGGCTGCTCCACTCAAAAGGTTCAAAATTTTCCATCCCATTTCCTTATTTCCTGATTTTCCCTTTGAACAGAGGTCCCTGTGGTGCTCCCCAAGGAAGGAACTGAATGCAGCTGTAGAAGGCAAATGAAACACCCTCTGCAGCTTGTGACCTTCCTCCTGCCTGGTCTCATTCCTTCAGCCCTTTTTCATCCCAGGCTGCTCCAGGCTGGGATTGGGATGAGCCTGGGCTGTCAGTTCATGCCCTGTCACCCCCACCACAGGCAGCCCCCACAGCTCCAGTCCCTGGGATGGATGGGGTTAACAAAATCTCACTCCTCTGGGCAACACAGGATTCAACCAGCCCACAACACCAAGCAGAGGAGTTTGCCTGTTATTTTTATTTTTATTTTTATTTTGATTTTGATTTTGATTTTTGATTTTTTAATTTTTTTTTTAATTTTTTTTTTTTAATTTTAATTTTAATTTTTTTTTATTGGCAGAAGTTAAACCATGTTATAAAGGAATCGTGTTTCTTTCTAGAATGCATCAAGCAATACAAAGCTGTGGAGACCCAAAGAAGATGTATATAGGTATAGCATATAAAGGATTTGTATTCCTCTCCCTTCTTATTCAATCTGTGGATGAGAAACTGCATAGTTCACATATTTACAGAGCTTGGCAAAAGGTTACCAGTTACTTTCTCTCTAATATCCCAAATGTAGGGAAAAAACCTCATTTGAAATTGTAGAAATGTCAGAAACCCTTTGCAAAAGTAAATCATGAGCATACCATTGCTCTTCTCCTATTGACAAGAAAGGATTTGCACTGAGAAATCCTATTAATAGAGATTATTTGCATAAATCTTTTGTGCAGCAGACTCCAACTAATTTGTATTATATACTTTTCCTGTGGCATGTATTTAAAATGGTGTATTTTTAATAATACACTCATGTTGCCACTTACAAATCTACACAGCCATGACTCACCAGTGCCTGGTTTCTCCTGAGGTCAAGTGCAGTCAGGCTTAGAGATCTGTAAATGCCCAAACTTCATTAAACACTCACCAGTCCTCAGTAATTCCCATTCCAGTAAGTTATCACAACTGTCCCACAAAAGCTTTCCAGAATCTCCCACTCCCTTTACAATGCTAGGATGTGATTTATTACCCCAGCCTGGGTGCTCTGAGAACTCTTTAATGGTACTAATTGCCTTATTATCCACTCCAGTGCGAGAGTAAAACCTTTTGACATTTTCCTTCCTTCCCTGAGGAAAACAAATCCCAGTTCCTGGGATATTGCCTTCTGCTCCCTTTGTGATTACTGGGGCGAGGAATTCCTTTAGGCCCTTTGCCTTATCAGCCTCATCTGTCACCAACTTTCCATCCCCATCTCTCTTGGTGCTCCCTAATCACTTTGCATCCTCCATTATTCTGTGTTATTTTTCCCCCTCTTCCTTTTTTACTTACAGTGTCAATCTTCATCACATATTCTATTCCTTATTTTCTATCAATGTATTTTTTTTCACATCAGGCTCTGTGATACTTACCTTGCCCCAGTTTACTATTTTTAAATTAGTGTAGGAGTGCCGATTGAAAAAAAAAGAAAGAAAGAAATGCATTTTTTCTGACTGTTCCATATTTAAGAATTTGCTGCAACAGCTCCAAGCAAACCACACACATACACAAATTCCTGTGTGTCAGCCACCAGAAGATCTTAATTTTCTAAAAGCAAATCTAATATCACAAAAAAAAAAAAAAAAAAAAAAAAGAAAAAAATCCAGGCAGGTCTCTAACCTTTTCAATGCTGATAAAATAATTTTTTTTTTTTTTAAGTGAAAAGCTGGAATTAATTGCAGTGCCACACCCCCTCAGCATCTGTTTTTCCTGCTCTGTGTGAACAGTAAGAAGAGAGCAGGCACGGGAAGCATTTCTGTTGCATGTTCAGAGGTGAAGGAGCACAAGGCCAAACCCAGGAGAAGGATGGAGAGGATGGGCCCAAGTGGGATGATAACACCTGATGCTCACAGGAGGGGAGCAGTGGAGTTTTCTGCTCATGGCAGGGTGGTTGGGCAGCAGGGTCAGGTCAGCTTTATTCAGCCAAATCCTGTCAATTCCTGAGGAGGGAGCACCCACAGCCACCCTGGGTGACCTGTCCTGCTGCTGCACACCCCTCCTGCTGGAAAATCTTTTCCTAATGTCCAGTGTGACCTTCCCAAGCCACAACTCTTGTGGCTGCTGCCCCTTCTTGTTTGTGATCACCTTTGTGACTCCCCTTCAGGTGCTGCAGCTGCCTTAGATTCACCCTCAGCCTTCCCTTCCCCAGGCTGAACAACCTCAGCTCCCCTGATGCTTTAGACCCCTCATCAGCTTAGGTGTTTTTCTCTGGACCCTTTCTTCTTTCTCAACACTTCTCTTGAACTGGAGGGCCCAAAAGCAGTCATGGTATTCCAGGTGAGGTCCCCCAGGGCCAAGTACAGACAGATAAATAAATTTCCCTCATTGCTGACCACGCTCCTCCTAAGGGACCTCAGCCTGTGTTTTCTGTAGTGACTGCAGAGTTCTTTCAAATTCAAGGTCCACCAAAACCCCCAGGCCTTCCCCAGCAGAGCTGCTACTCCTGCAGCCTCTGCCTATGGAGTTCAAAAGGCCAAGAAAAAATTTGGAATGTTCAGCTTGGAAAAGAGAAGACTTTGGGGTGACCTGACTGTGGCCTCCCCATTCCTGAAGGAGGCCTATGGAAAAGTTTGTGGGAGACAGTTTGGAAGGGCATGGAGTGGCAGGACAAGGGGGAATGGCTTCAAACTGACAGAGAGCAGGTTTAGATCAGATGTTCAGAGGATTCTTCCCTGTGAAGGTGGTGAAGCCCTGGCACAGGTTTTCCAGAGATGCTGTGGATGTCCCATTTCTGGAAGCGTCCAAGGCCAGGCTGGATGGAGCTCTGAGGAACCTGGTCTGGTGGAAGGTGTCCCTGCCCATGGCAGGAGGTTGGAATGAGATGATCTTTAAGGTCCCCTCCACCCCAAACCATTCTGTGAGTCTGTGATCTCCAGCAGGGCAGATTTGCCACAGAACATTGACATAAGCAGGATACAGAGTACCCAGCCTGACACCCACATTCAGATTCCTCTCCTTGTGCCTTACCCTAAACTCCCCCACAGTGAGCACTCCCTGGTCTCCTGGTTCTGTGCAGACCACCCAAGGGTCTCAAAGCCTAACCAGGGATTCCTGGAATAACACAAAAAGAGGAAAAATGTGTCCATGCCATCCCTGGTTTGTCCTATCTTTGCTTTCACATACAAATGTGAGTCACTGAAGCACGTGGTTGGCTGTACTTGCACACACAGCCTCAAAACAAATCTCCTAAAGAAGACAGCATGCAATTCAGCTTTTAAGTTTAAAAATTAGATATATTTATATTCCATATAAGTAGAAAAAATATTATTAATATTGTAGAAAGGCATTTTCTCAATGTTTTTAAACAATTTTACACTCTTAAAAGAGCATTAAGAATATAGGCTCCCTGATTGCTGTTAATTTTCCTTCCTCCTCTTTATTGGCCCAAGTGGATTTTGAAATAATATTTGGCAGCTCTTGATTTTCAGACATTCCTTTCACACATCTGTAGGGTTTTCTTACATTTACAGATTAATTCAGATTTATTTTGGATTAGGTTTCTGTCTCAGCAACATTTAGGCTATCAAGGTATTTTGATTGCCTCACTGGAGAGGATTTGAAACTGTAAATAAAAATCTGTAATCTGGCTGCAGTATGAGTTTGGTGTCTATTAAGCACACAAGAAAATGAAATAACCTCTACTTCACCATTAATACTTCAAGGAAATAAGATGTTCAATTTCAAATCATGCTAGATATATTGGTCCTAATTCTCCAGGTCCCATGAGTGTCTATGGCAAGTGTTTGAGAGCCTCTTGTTGTGACAAAAGCTCAAATTATCTATATTGAATGGGGATCATAAAGTTCAATACTCAATTCTCTTTGTGGATTAACATTTTCTATTAAGATTTTTTTAAAAATTTATAGTCCACATGTGTAGAAATGGATTTTTTTACAGATAAGGGCTACAAGGATTTTATTTTGTGTGGTTTGATGATGAAACCAAAAAGGCCTTATCAAGGACTGAATGTATAACAATATATTCCAGTTCCCAGGTAAGCATCCTACCAAATGGGCAGAAAAATGTCCTGGGTGAAATCTGCTTTCCTTTCTCCCTGTTGGAGAATTCTCACCTCAAGCAGCTCATTCAACTGTTTATAAATGACTTCAGGTGAACTTTGAGGTGACCAGACCCAAGTTCCTGTCCACGCTCCATGAACACTGAGATACCCACGCCCCAGAATGTGTCAGCAGCAGAGACCAAGGTTATTTTGGCCAAAATACCTTATGGTTTGGAAGCTAGGACACTATCTAGGAAGCAGGAGAGGTTTCCCAGGAAAAGGTAATGGAATGTGGCCTCCAGCTTCCCTGAGCTAAGATAGAGGCATTGGCTGTCGGGAAGTCCCACAGCTGAGTTGCCTTGTGGGATTTATTCCCAAATTTACCTCATTTTGAAGCACTGCATTTCCTCTTTTTCACAGTTTAATGTATGACACGGTGCTCTGTTCCAGGGAGCTGTGGAAAAAACAGAAGGCAGGCAAAATACATCAGGGAGGCAGGAACAGACTGACCTGAGGAACTGGGAAAAGGGAGAGGCTGAGAGAAGCAGAAACTCTCTGAGTGTGGCATCCATGAACTGCACAAATTGGTACCACTGTGCTGGTTTACCCAAGCTGTGAACTGGAGTCAGCCTAGGTCCAGTAGGATTTCCCAGTCCAAGCCTGGCACCAGTTGTGCTGTGTCCAGCCCAGGCTGTGAGCACAATTTTACATATTTACATATTTACATATTTACACCTCTGTGCCACATCCTGCAGGACTGCAAGACTGAGATGCCTCCAAGCCTGAATGTGGGACCAAACACATCCGAGGATTCAGGCTGTGCTGTATCAGCACCAGATGTTTGTGCACAGTCACCCCACAAATATCTCAATTAAAACTGGCTTCCAGTCTTACAGGTCCTGATGAATGTCAGCTGACACTTCCCAAACTGCCCCAAAATAAGAAACATCAGCTCTTCCACATGTCCCAGTACGGGGACACCACCACACTGCTTCAGAGCTGCTTCCCAGTCCAACAAGGGAGGATGGACCTCCTTCCCCTGGCACATTTGACTCTTGTTCTCCCCTGCCACCCATCCAGCCCATGCACACTCCTAGAGTGAATACTTTTTTTTAAATTTTTTTAAATCTCCCTTCCAAAATGTCACCTTGTTCTAGTTTGGGTGAACATTATCATTTTCTGCTATCACTTGCAGACCTCAGGGAGCTGCGTACCATAAAAGTTTGATTTTTAAAGTAATTCTTTGAGATTTCCAACAATTTTCAAAAGGTTAGGGGAGGGATTACTGAATTCACTGTAATTTATGGAGTCTGCACAGGCAGATTTACTGAATTACAGTCGTGACTCTTGCATTTTACTCTGTTTGCCTCTCCCCCTCTTAAGCCCTCATGACAAACGCACTTGAATCTGGGAGGCAGCTCTATTTTTTAACTACAACATTTCAATTTTCAGTCTGGCTGCTTGGCAGCAGAAACAGCCTTCAAAGTTTTAGCCAAATTCTGGCCTCTTAAAATTCAGTAATAGGATCACACTGGCATCTCAGTGTAAATTAAAATGTACTTCCCAATGCTTCTTTAACTAAAAATAAATAATTTCAGGACGTATTATCCCATTACAATAATAGAAAACAAATAGATGATTTATTAGCAATCTCTCCCCAAATGCACTATTTAATAAGCTTTCAAAAGCTGTTCACCAGAGGGATATATGCCATGCCTTCCTCAATCATTATCTTAGTATTCAACTTTGGAAAGTGGCTGCTAACTTGAGGGGGAAAATTTACACAAGCCTGTAGAGGGAAAAGGTAGGATAAGCTGGAATTTTATCATGAACTGCACCAAACAATATTAACTATGGCCAGAGAAAGCTAAAGTGGTTTTTCTTGCAAGTTGCTCCATCTCTCCCTGAATGCAGGGCTCTTCCTTGGTCTGAGCAGCACACAGCAGAAGTTAATTCCACAGACCCACTGGGCACCATGGAAAGCTGTTTCTCACTGCTAGGTCCATTTTCCAACTTGAAATTCTTCAGGTGTACAATAAAAACCTTAAAAATGCTGGGTCAGCCATTCATTAATTTAAGTATTTCTGACACCTTCCTTCTTAAGCAGCTTTCTAAAACTGATTTTTCTGCCTCCCCCCCAAAAAAAATGTCCTTTAAAAATTTTTATTCCATGTTTTTTTCTTTAGAATTGTGGAATCATAGAATGGTTTGGGTTGGAAGAGACCTTAAAGATCACCCAGTTCCAACCCCCTGCCGTGAGCAGGGACACCTTCCACACCTTCCACTATCCCAGGTTGCTCCAAGCCCTGTCCAGCCTGGCCTTGGACACTTCCAGGGATGGGGCAGCCACAGCTTCTCTGGACACCCCGTGCCAGGGCCTCACCAGCCTTTCTCCTCTGAATCTTCTTAGCCTGGATTATTTTTTGTCAGAGGGCAACAGTAACTCTGAAATGACCCCAGAGAAGATTTTATGCACAGAAACCCAATATTCTATTGGGTCACACTCCATTCTGTTTCCAACCCCATCAACATCCACTTTTTGCCTGTACCTTCACAGAGCATTCCCTCACATAGATGAGACTGGTCTGAGCTGGCACATAAAAAAATCTGAGGTATTTGCAAGAAAAGCTGCACTTACCTTGGTCCTTTAGCACAGCTGCCACTCCATCAGCAGCTCCCCCTGCCAGCTGTGCTGGAGCTGCTGGCAGCAGCCCCTCTGCCTCAGCAGCCCAAGGAGCTGCAGCAGCAGGTCCTGCTGTGCCAGCAGCCACTCTCCTTTCCCAGTCAGGAGCCCAGGACATGAAGCCAATCCCAGTGCAAACCACCAGGGTTCACCTTTTCAGTAACACCATTTCTCCTTTTTAGTCCCTCAGACAGTTTTACATGTACATTATGCCTTTAATTAATGTTGCCATTATGCAACATTATGCCTCTTATTCCAAAGGCTTAAAAAAAAAAATAAAATCTAACCCAAAAAATAAAACTATGGAAGCTGCAAATGTATTTCAATCAATTTTTGATCCATTGACTGAAAATCTCTGGCAACAGAATAGTGGAACAACATTCCTCTGCAGAAATCAGTCTTGCATCCTACTAACACTTTTGGCTTTAATTCTGCTTCTAACAATGAAGTAAATTCCTGGGCCACATGAGCAGCCTTTTTAACAAGCTCCTTTTCCAAAGTACACCAAAAATGCACATTTACAGGTCCATGGTACTGAGGTGGTCACTTCACCCCCACAGCCCTTCAGGATACCAGTTCATAGCAGTCAGGGTGGATGACTCATGATAGCTTGGCTGCAGCACCCTCTGGACGTGCCAAAACCCCGTGAGCTTCATCAGCAGAAAAAGCTGACTGGTTGGTTACCTTCCCATTATTCTTTGGGCTGAACATCATAGCAAAGGCTTTCACATTTTAACATTTTCATCCTTCTTTGTTTTACTCTAAATCCCTCATAACACAGCAGACACATTCCTCCTTGGGCTTCCCATTTGCAATAAACTGCAACTGTGCTTATATAACTTCAAAATATTTCAGATCCATGGCAATTCATGCACCTTGAGTTTGGGGGTTTGGTTTGGGGATGTGTGTTAGGATTTATTTTCCAAAGTCTGAACCAGGTGTGGCGAAACCCTTAAAGCTCAGAGGTACGCAGGGCACGCTTCACACCTTACTCACCTTGGCCACAAACACCACAAACATGAGGTCAGTGTGTAATACAGACCTCCACAGCCCAGGGAGGCACAGATCTAAATATTTAGAAGGTTAATATGTCCAACATCCCACGTCCTGTGCATCCCAAGCTCACACCCATCCATCTGATGCTACTGAACCACCACAGCTGTTCAGAGAAGGGAACAGGAACAGAAGAGAATGCTGCTGGGAGAAATTCCAGTTCACATTCATCTGCTGCTACAGTAAAAAACAAGGAGATCGTGGCAGAGCAAACTCTTCCTCGGGTAGAAATTTCTGAAAGATTCCCAAGCTTGAAAAGCAGGAAATGCACTGAGTGTTTGTTTGCATTCTCAGCTTCTTTAGGATAATTTGGTAACAAATCACTAAAAGCACCTTAAAAACCTATCTAGGCAAACATTGGCACCAGGTCCCTACAGGCTATAATTGAGAGACTTTCTTATTTTTTATGTACACAAAGGCCAGAGTCAAAGTTAATTTTCACCTTTAATAAGCTCATGATTCTTTGTTATTTAATACTCTGTAAAAAGGTATTACAGATTGATCATTATTGCAGTGACTTCTAAAGGAGATGGACAGCCAGGGAGGCTGAAACTACAATATTATATACAGTATGTAGTCATTGATACTACCTACTACAGCATGAAGAAAAATACTTTAAATAAACAGTATTTAACTGAAAACATAGAAATGGAACTTTCATTCTCATAGTATGGTTACATAGCTATATTCCAAGAATAACATTTTAAAAAATGCTAGATCTTGAAAGGCCATAGATAAAAAGAGTCATGATGAGGATGAACCAGTTTTGCCCAGAAATGCTTTAATGAGCACACTGCACAGTTTTTCAGCAAATCCTAGTTTTGCCAAGCTTCAAGAGGCAAAAGCCTGAAATGTAAAAGCTCCCAAGTTGTCTAGCTAGTCCACTTGTCCCAGGCCCAGTGACCCACACTGCTTGCAGACACATCAGGGATCCCATCAGGAAGAGATGTTCGGGTCCTTACGACGCCAGCCCCAACAAAAAGCCTCCAACAAACCCACTGGACACCACGATGTTCTGTTTGATAAACTCGGTTGACTGAAAAGAAAAATATTCATAAAGTTAATTGTGTCTGACTTTATTATTTAATACTTATCATAACTTCCTGGAAACAAGAACACTAGACTTGTGGAGAATGTGTCTAAAACCATATAAAAATAGGTGGCACCAATGTAGTGCAAACTGACTCTCGGCTGTCTTTAATAATATACTTAAAATACAGTGAGCTTTTTAAAAGTCAAAATACAGAGGAATTGTTACAGCAATTTCATGCCAATACCACTCTTGTTTTGATCAAAAATAAGACATGTTTTACAAACTACCTTGTCAAAAAAGCATGAGCACTATCATGACTTCAATTGCAATCACATGATAATTATTTTTTTAAAAATACTGCTTTTTGGAAGATCACTGGAAAAGAAATACACTCCATTATGAGCCAGTTTCCCAACAACTTAATCCTAGAAAAAAACACTTATGTATGATGACATGGCTGTAGAGTATTTAATGAAGTAGCAGCACAGAGTATAACACCTTTTATCAAATGTACCATTTCATAAATCCTCTGCTTCAAACACTTTGAATTGGCAACTAACACAGTTACAAAAAAGTCAAATAATCTGACAGGAAAAAAACCAAAGGAAAACCAAAAAACCCCATCCTGTCCCACCCATTTCTACAGGGCAATGGAGAAGATATTAAGCTATTTGAAGTACTGAAGAAGCACAAAAACCCTCACTCTTGAACTTTAAGTTCATATTCACATTAAAATTTAAGGTAATTTTTATCAATCTATATGCAACTCCATACAGGTTAAACCTGAGATGTCAGAACTCATTAATAACCAGTGTGGCTGCTGTTTCACTGTCTGCAGCACATTCCCTGCCAGGATTCTCAGTTATTCAGAATGAAACTTAGACTGCACGTATGGAATGTGAAAATATGTAGGGCTTTAAAAAACCCCAAACCACCACAGAATTGGTTAAATGGAGGTCTTCAAATGACAGAGTGGAACAGCCCCAGTGACACTGATCAGTATCACAGCTATCTCAGTATAGCTGGGCAACTGGCAGATTCTGCAGACAGATATTATCCAAAATGTACGAAAATTAGATAAAATCATAGGTCTTGTTACAAAGTAGCTACAGCTTTTCTGCAAAAAAGATTCTTGTCCAGACAAGTAATTCTATTATCAGCAGTCTAAGAAGGTTTGGGTTTTGTCTTTGTAGTTACCATGTTCTACCCTCACCATCCTGAACTTTTTACCATGTCATGACCTTACTGGCCTTGTCACTGCCCAGAACAAATTAATGTTTCATTTGTAACAGTGACCAAACCAGAAAGCTGAATGAATAAAGACAGCACAATCTGATAACTTTTAATAAACTATAAAGCCAAAGTATTTTTGATGCGTTCCAGTTTTGCATCTGCATTTTCAGCTCATTATCACCTACAGTGGAAGGTAAGAAAACCTGACTGGTAAAAAGGAGTTTATCACCTTAGACTCACCTCTTCAATTAGAGTGTTGATTTCGGGAGCTGCCTTATTTGCACGTTTTTTTAACTGTTTTTTTGCTTTGTTTACATCTTTTTCAACTCTCTTCCAGTCAACTTGTACATATCCACTATGACTAGCAATCTAGGGAAATAAAGGCAGTTAGTACAGTTGCAATGCAATTCATATTTTATGAGTCAAAATACATTGTCTGGTGCCTATAAAATAGTTTTTCTTATTTTTACTTATTACAGATAGGAAAAGACATTGTTGCATTTCAGCAGGTTCTCTGCTTCAAACCTTTTCTCAGTGACAGCAGCTCAAATTAGAACAGGCAATGGCAAAGTTCAGTAAACTCTTGTTCGTTTTACCAGTTCTCTGTTTTTAGTTATAAAAGCTTTGCAATGTTTTTCCTTCAGCATTTATTGTAACTTTACTTGCAAGAAAAACACATTCATAAGACAACAATGAAAAAACTCTTTTGTTTCAGCTTATTTCATCATTGTAGAATTCTAATTTGTGACAGAGTATCCAGGGCTAATCAAAATCATCATTAGAAATACTGAAAACTCTTTATTTTATCCTACACAATTTAAACCATCCAACAAAATAAAGTACTCATTACAAGAGAATTCTCACACTTCTTACAAAACAAAATCATTAAACAGAAAAATAACACAACCTGATAGCAGCACAAGTTCTGTAAAATCAGAAAAAATACTAAGATTGAGGAGACTGGTTCATACTAATTTATACATAAATTTCCAAATTTTTCAGCATGTCTAACCATCATCCCAAACCTCTGCCTTATTTCTGTTACTAAGATTTGACTGCTGCATGTTCTAGAGAACAGTTAAACAACTCATTATTTAGGGGATGAAAAGAAGAGAAAAATTAAGGATTACTGCTTATTTTAACTGTTAGGACAAATAGACATAAACCACTAAATTTACATGTAAGTGATTGTTATAGAAAAACTCTTTGTAGAGAGTGAGATTTCTCAGGTACTTCTTATGGTAACATGTGGGTGGGAAATCCACCCAATTCACCTAACAGCCTCCTACAAACTGTGCAACTGGTAAACATAAGCCACAGATAATGAACTTTTGTGGAACGGGTACTTAAATATACAATTTATTAGGTTTAGCCTAAATACACAATTAGGTTTAGTTTCACATCACTTACAGGCTCTGAACTTTGACTTTCACATGATCTTTCTACCATATAACTGAAATTAGACCATCTAGCTTGTACTACAACTGCCACAGTAACTAAGCAACCTATCTCACCACAAACTGAGAATTTCATAATCCAGAAAAAATTAAGTAAGTGTCAGATTTTGAATTCAAAGCAAAGCTTCTAGAAGATCACCTCTGCAAGAGTTGACTTCAGTTTTCAATTTTGTGTAATTAAAAAAACCAATTCAGAGGACAAATGCAAAATGAACTTCCTAGATTTTAAACTCTTTTACTTCATGCCTCAGAATGTAATTAGTAACAAATTAATTGATTTTGCCTGTCTACCATAAAATCATTTATTCTCATGGGCACTAGTGCCAGGCAGGGACAGCTCATTAAGTATGAAAGCAGGAAACCAGTTTGAAAGCTGTACTGGTTGCACATCACTGGATGACATACCAGGAAAAGAAAAATAGCTGCACATTGTGGCAATTGTTATTTTATGAATTTAACATAACCACAAGAATTTCAAAAAGGCCCCAACATTGAATTGGTGCCTTCTCACTCACACAACTGAAAATTAAATGTGACTGATCTACTCCGTCCCACACAATGTAAGAAATGCTAATGTATCTGCTTGCTTGTAAAATGCAAATGGATCTTAGAAGAAACATTTCATTAAAACAACTTTAATTAGCTCAGTTATCCAGACAGCACAAAGATGAGGCAGAAGTTTTTAATTAAGATGTGTTTGTAACTGCTGCAGAGCTTACACTTGTATCAAAACCAGACATCTTTTCTCACTGAACTTTGTAGCCCTGAAATAAGAGATTCCAAATTCTACTTTTTGAGTGTTTATAAAATAAGCAAAAGCGGGTAACGTTTTGAATATAAATTTTTTAACTGAGAAAAAAAATATATATACTTTGGCAGTGATAGAGCCTGTGTCATATATACTTTGGCTGCAACCCCACTAATTACATAATTTCATATATAACTGCAAGAATAATACCCCTGAACTCAAATGCTAAAAACTTCAATTTTTAGAATCCAATGTATCATTAAAAAGCTTGTAACAGTAAATTTACATAAATGCAAATTCTCAACACTTATTAGCATATTTAAATTCAGGCCCTATGAAAACTAAGTAAAATAACAGTATTCACTGTGTCATAACCATACTTGGATATATTTAGGAGTCATACAGTTCTATACATATTAATTGCATATATTATTAAAGAGACATGTGGGGGGTGGATTTGGGGTTATGCAGAAATCTGTCTATATGTGATAATGTAATAATAGATACATTATATATTTATCTATATATCTCACAGCTCATTATTATAAGTTCAAGACTTCCCAAAAGTGTTGAAAATATAACAGAACTTTTTCAAAAAGGCAATTGAAGAAACACATCAGTGCAGGAACACTAAGAATGTGTTATCTTTCTTGACATTAATCAAGGAAAACAGAATCTTCAAGGGCAGACCTCACTTTGGGGGTGATACTGGAGAGGCAGACAGGTACTTTGTGTACTTAACAAGAACAAGGAGCAGAAAAATGTTTTGGAGCAAAAAATCTGTAAGCAAGATTGGACAAAAGAGTTTTAATTTCCCCAAGGCAAAATCTCTCACACTAAAAGAGCCCAAGCAAGGCCAGAAGGCCCAGGTGAGCTCAGCTGCAATGCACAGAACCCACAGGCATTTTGAGGTATTTTCTGCTGTTTAGGAAGGGAACAACCCCCAGTTTTAATCTGAAAGTCTCTAAACTCAACACACAGTGACAAGGAGGGAGTGAGAAATGACACAACAGTGTGAGAGCACTGTAGAGGTTGCACCCTCAGCCACCACCTGTAGCCCGGCTCTGCTGTCCCCACTGCCAGCACTGCAGGGTACACAGGCACAGACGCTCTGTCCCTCCATGTCACAACCTGCCAGGAACTTGGCATTTCCTTATCAGGCCAACTTCCCATTTGCTTTGGCTGTTCCCCTGAATATTCCCTCCAAGTGTGCACACATCAACTGCCCAGTGGGATATTCAACATAAAACTGAATCCAGCTCTTGGTCACTAACCCCCAGCCCCAGGAGCAGGTTGGACCCTCCCTGGGAACATCCCTGGGACGGAATTCCATGGTCCTTAAGGTCCCTTCCAACCCAACCCGAGCCATGATTCCACGATCATCAAGGTGCACAAACAACAAAACCCTGTACAAAATAAAGCCAAGGATATCTCAGAGTTTGTTGGGCTTCCTGTGTTGTTTTCACATATTTACCTTTCCTAAATTAGAACATAATTTAATGAATAATTCAATTTAATTCATTAATGGGCTGAGGAAAAATGTATTAGTGAAAGCAGAAATAACTGAATAAAAATCCAATTTCATTATTAAATAATAGACAACACAGAACAGAAAAATCTGTAATTTGTATGCTCACTGCAGAGCAAAAAACAATGAAACTGCTCTTGGGGATATAGGATTTTAAAAATAAAGAGATATTAGGTATTCATTACGAACAATTGTTTTTAGCCAATTCATTACAGCAGAACCAAGAGTAAACAAGTTTGTATTTTCCTTCTCTTCAGGATTTTACAAAACTGTGCTGTGTAAATGAGAAGTTACACAAGTTATGAGAAATGCATTGTATTTTCCTTAATATAGTGCCTAGATATTGCTCCTACACTAGCATATTTGAAGAACTACATCTATTTCACACAAAAAAGCACAGCTGATAATCAAATAATAATTAATCAAATTAAGGTGTGGAAACATTCACCACAAAGATGTGATAACAGATCATGGATTTGAAAAGCTGAGCAAATTTTGTTCTTTTTCTCCAACTACTTTTCACATAATCTGTATTAAGACTGAAGTTCTAGATCACTTACAAAAACACGAAAAACCTCTTTTGCTTCCTGTACAAACTGACACTGAAAAATGTATTGCTTTCAGTTTCCTACTGCATATCTTGAGATGAAGTCATCACCCACTGAAGAAAAATGTGTATTTTTTAAATTTTAAGACTGAAACGTTTAACTGAATGGGCTTTAGCCAAGAATCTTGCCTTCTGTAGTTATTATTCTTGTTCTAGCTTGTAATTATAATGTCAATATTGCAATCAGTAGCTGAAATGAAATCTGTAACTTCAGAGAAATTTACAGATAAAAAGCAACTTTCTAGTAATGTGCTGAAATACTCTTCTGCCCGCTCAGGGGGAGCACTGAACACGTATTCGTAGAATCAGGATGCGTGATTTTAAATGAAAAAATTAAGGACTACAGAAATGTAATTACACCATAGAATTTATGACTCAGCCTTCAAATGCAAAACGTTTTGAATTAAAAGAGAGACTAAGGCATTTACTTCATTTCCTTTCAAGAGAATCTGATCTTACTTAAGATATAGACAATCCAATCAAAATACTTAACTCATATTTCCTCTTGGATAATATTCATTTTTGGATTCAGAGTAAATGAGATCAACCAAGAAAGCAGACACTCAACCACACAGCAAATCTATTGCGTGCACAGGAAAGCTCCCCAACCTTCACAGCTCAAACAAGCAAAAATCCTGCACAAGTGATGTGTTTTATTCAATTTCCATTCTCCTTTGTCTACAGGTTTCAGCTTTAACTTCTCAGGTTCCTTAGTCAGGAACACTGAGGAAGGCACCCAGCAATCCCAGGTGCCTCTGTTCTGGCAGCTCTTCAGTCATATTGATACAAGAATTATCATTAAAGAATTAACACCAATGGCACACAAAACATGGGAAGAGGAAAAAAACCAAACTAGCCCCCAAACCAGTAGGGACCATGATTATGTTATTATTACATTATTATTACCATTTTCAGTGTGTGTAATTCACACAACAGTGACTTTCAATGTATTACACAGCAGCAGTTACTACCCCACCCTTCCTGATCAGTGATCAACTGCACCAGCCACTACAATCAAAAGAAATAGAGCAGGATATGCCTTTTAGAAACCCTCCAGGGTGGTGCTGGAAAGAAAAAATATATATTTAACCTCCCCTCTCAAGAAACTGTGTATCATTGAGCCTAAGTAGGCAACAATCCACATCCCCTGGAACAATCTGAGGAAAAATGAGAAGATACTCCTGAGACACCATGACATTCATGAGAGAAAATACTCGTAAGTATTAAGATATGAAAAATGCCAGTAAAATCCTGGCATCTTACTGAAAGACACATGAAATTCTCCTTCATTTAAAGTTTCATCTAATTTAAAGGTTTTGTGGAAATATATCCTCCAAAAATCACAGTATCTGATGAAAAATGCAAATGATCATGCCAGATAACATAATTAAAAACTTCTAAACCCAAAAGCCAGCAGAGAGAGGAATGCAATGAAGCTGTCAAAATTCAGCCAGGCTTTCGAGGTTCAGTAGATAAAACATGGCAAGGAGAGAAAACAGAAAAACAGGCTCATACTGGGATCAGAACAAGCCTTCCAGGCAACTGCCAAAGCAGCCCAAGGCTCTGATAAAATTCTCAAACCAATGTAAAACAAACTTATTTAAAATTCTCCCTAACCATAGATTTACAGGCAGTTTCTCTCATCTGGCAACATAGAAATCACACAAAGTACCTCAGCTTCTGCACAAAAGTTCTCTTGTCTTAAAACAAACTATTTTACAGGACAGAGTAGATTCTGATTTACCACTGATTTTTAGAAATGTCTCTTTTGTTCATTTATACACAATATTCCAGGTCAAATGTAAGGTTTTGACTGATAAGACTAAAAAGATGAAGTAGATAAGAAGCTTTCCTAATCAAATGTTACCCAACAGCTGTGTTTTTCCTATTGTTTAGTAAATAACATTTGCCAAATTATAAAGATGAAATGCTACATACTTGAAGCAGAAGAAAGCCACCACCTACTGCAGTTGCTGCAAGCTTTCCGACTTTCTGGAACAAAAATCCCGCACACCTTAGGGGAACAAAACAAAAAAACCCAGTCCAATGAAGTTTTCTGCTGAACAATGCCACACTACACAATTCCTGACTGCGACTATTACCATTATTTCATTTAAAAAAGCAAATGCATCATTTCATATTTACAAATTCAAAAATCAAGGCTATTTAGTGCAAGCAATATTAAATTAACAATGTCTGAAACAAGATGATGTGAGTAACGGTTGCTTGTTCCTGGCTGCCTTTAAAGGAAGCTTGAGATCTCTAGATCTTACTGCTATTAAATGCAGCATGTTAATAAAGCACAACATAATTATATAACAGTGCTACTATAACTGTTCCCAAGTGGAACGTAAATACATTATACCATAATTTATATTAACTACACAACTCATAACTGAAAGATCTCAGTAAAAAGCAGCACATCCCTAGCACAAGAATTCAACTGAGTGAGGCCACTCTGCTGGGACATGGTGTCAGTCTATTTTTAATGGATCAAGGCAGCCAGAAGATTCCCTTGTTCTCAGTCTCCAAACCCCCTTCATCAATGGAGAACAGCAGAGGTACTGATATTACAGAGGAGTGATAAGGCAGGAAGGGGCCTCTGGAGGTCACCTGGGCCAGTCCCCTTCCCAAAACTGCTGCAGAGCCCAGTCCAATCTCAAAGCTCCACCAGGCTGCCAGGAGCCCTGACTCAGAGAAGTTTCCAAGGCTGATGGTTCCACAGCTTCCCTGGGCAATTCCAGTGTGTCTAAACACTGGCCCACATACAGAGGGGAATTTCTCCCACTGCATATGAACAGTGAATTCTTATTTATGTACATAAGTAGGCACCCAGAGAGATGTGCATCTATAGATACTGAAATCTCTGAAATTTTCCAGATCATTCAATAAGCCAGTTTTTATGGATGCCAGATGAACTATTCCCTAGAAACTTCTGAGTTTACATGTACACATATAACTTTCAAAAATAATTTTAAGGCTACAGAAACAAATAAAAAACTCAGCCTGAAAGCTAAACTCCACTACATAAAGCTGTACCAAGCCTGGGTACAACAATTTCATTTTTATTCTATTTCATCTTCCAGTTCTTGCATAATCCCTCTTTAAGTAAAAGTCACTGTGCTGCCATAACAGTGCTTTTAAATGAATTTACAGTTTTTCTATGTACTGGAATAGACAAACACCATTCAAATACCTCTGACAAATAATACCTTGACACAGCTGCTGAGGCTGTGACCACATTTTCCAGTTTAAGTTCTCATCTTTACTGTCTAGCTTTCCCCATGAATTATTCTAGTATAACTAGGCTATGCTATCTCTCTTCAGTTAACATCAAACTGTGAATTTGCTTAACATGGCTGCAGATCTGTTTAGAGGAACAAACAGTCTCCATGAAATAGGACTCTTAATTAAAAGTGTATTTTGCCATCCTTTTTTTCCTCCCTTCACTTCTTTTACCTGTAAAATATGCCTTAGCTATAATATAACTAAGTGTCTAAATCTGGACTAGCAAGGAAAAAGCTTTTCCATACAAATAAAAGATATATGCAGTAATTGTCCATTTACTTCTTGTAATTTCAGAGCTCTGACATTTTCCCAAATCCTTCCCACTGTAACTAATACGAGTTCCCTTGGATAACTGCTGTTTCACCACTATTAAAAAACACTTCATAATGATGAGTCAGACTAACAAGCTCAAATAGTTCACACATGAATAATCTTGGTCAATGCTAAAGGAAATCCCATTAAAGATGTATTTATCTGCTTCGAATACCCTTGGAAATGGATCTTCTAACAGAGCAAAAGGTCTAGGTCATTTATGGAAAGGGAAGCTCCCTCACCAGCCAGTCACACCTCCCATCACAATCTGCGTGGCTACAGAGTATTTTTCTACAATTGGTCCTGAATTCCGGCCAAACAAGCGATTCCACCAATGGTGACGCCGGGCGTACTCTGTTAAATCCAACACTTCGTAGGAGTCGTCGTCACTGTCATGGTCTGGAAAAGAAAAGCAATTTTAAAAAAGTTATCTTCTCAGCTTTACAGTAAATTAACACTTTATGTGAAAAGCCCATATCCAGTTTGGGCATTAACTGGGTAACCCAATGGTTTAAATTGTATTGTACAAGTATAACCCAGCAGCTCACAGAACACAGGATTTTGGGATTCTCTGCCATCATCAAGGTAAGGCGTGGAAGGCTACAGGGATGGGATAATCTATAAAATCCATGACTTGCACTACAAAGGTGAACAAGAATCCCCTACAGTGCAAGTACAGGAACCAAGAGGCACCAGATGAAACTACCAGTTAGCTCCTTCAACACAAACCAAAAAACCCAACAGAAACAAAAACCAAAAGCATAGACCAACACTTGGAAAGACTAAGAACTTCTGGCCCAGTGCTCTCCTCAGAGGAGCAGACATCATCATTTGCCACAAAGCCAGGAAGCGACCTCTGCTTCTTTTCCACAAACAAAAGTGAAACAGAAAACACTGGGACTTCAACTAAGTTTCACTTTTGCAAGACAATTCCAAAAACTTTTCAAAAACGTTTTCAATGTTTTCAAAATGGACAACCTACAACTTCAAATTAAGAGATCCTCAAGGCCACGTATACTCAAACATCTAATGAAAGAGATGAGTCCACAGATTTTTAAAGCAACATGTTTTAAAAGTGTATCACATTGTGTGACATGCACACATGAACCGAAGTTCACTTTGGTTAAATATATTTGAGCTAAATCTAAATTCAGCAATGCTGGTGGGACATTCCAGAAAAGAAGAGCAGTTAAATTACTACCTAGAATTATAAAGTAAGACTGCAGATATAAACATTTTATTAGGATTTTGACAGCTTTTTAACTTGTACTACCAGTATGAGTAAAAACTTCAAAGACTGCAAAAAATACACATGTAGGTGACCAATTATTTCCCTTTATTACCACTTAAGTGTTCTTGAGTACTAAAAAATAAATAGCAAGATCCATGCTGCTAAAAAGTTGTTATTGAATGTTCTTTCTTTGAGATATCGAGGACAATCTGTTTCACTACTTTAGATGGAGAATATTAAAACATTGTAATGAACAGTTGTATTTATTCTGCCCTTAAATTATTATTATTTAAACCAAAACTCGCGTACAGACAAGTATAACACGTTCTGTGGGCAATAACACTGCCGAAGCCTTTTCTTACTGATGAAAAATAATCCCTGCATCCGGCAAATGATGTTCTGGACATTCCCCAAGAACATCGAACTGGGCCAGTGCCAGAAGGCGCCGCAGGACGAGGCCACAGCGATGCCCTGCGAGCCCCGCACGGGGAAGGATGCGGCGGCCATGGGGGATGGAGGTTCCTGGTTCCCGTCCCACATCCCCCCAGCATCCCCGGCTGCGCGACCCCGCGCTCCGTCAGGGCTCGGCGGGCACTCATTCTGCCTGCGGGCCCGGCTAGAAGGGTTTTCGGTGCTTAAACCCCGAGAAGGAGCGTTAGCCCGGGTGATGCTTGGGGTCCGCCGATCCGCCGGGCCGCGCGTTGGAGGGGGGACACGCACGGATTGGGGAGGCGCAGAGCCCGGGCCATCCCTCCCCGCCCCCAGGNGGGCTGCGCCTCTGGGATCGTGCGGTGTCCTGAGCGGGAAGGAACCCGGCAGGATCGTGAAATCCAACTTCCTGCCCAATGCAGGGTACCGCAAGGATCACACCGTGTGCCTGAGAGTTATCCAAACGCTTCTTGAGCTCCGTCAGGCTGGTGCTGTGACCGCTGTCCTAGGGAGACTGTTCAGTGCTCCACCACCCTCCGGGCGAAGAACCTTTTCCTAATATCCAACCTAAACCTGCCCTGACACAGCTTCAGGCCATTCCCTCGGGTCCTGTCAGTGTCACCACAGAGCAGAGATCTGCCCCTGCCCTTGCTCTTCCCCTCAGGAGGAAGCTGGACCTGCAGTGAGGTCTCCCCTCAGTCTCCTCCAGGCTGGACAGACCAAGGGCTCTCAGCTGCTCCCCACATGGCTTCCCCTCAAGGCCCTTCATCTTCATTGCCTGCCTTTGGGCTCTCTCCAATAGTTCAATGTCTTTCTTGTATTGCAGTGCCCAAAACCGCACACAATATTCAAGCCTGTGCCGTGAAGGGCTCATTGATCCCAGTGATGGGGGTAGGAAAAGCCCAAAACCTTCCCAATATCTCCAGCTGTGAGGAACAGAGCAGTGGCTGCAGACATGGCTGAACAGCAGCTACGTGACACAAGCCCCATAAAAATTAATAACCAGAAAAAAACAAACACAAGGTCCCTCAAAGTACAAAGGTTAAAGCCAACATGAGCTGTGAAACATTGGAAAAATTAAATTTGAGCCATGGTTTGCTCTCTCCTTCAATGTATTGAATGGACTCGATGGATTCAATGGACTAAAAATCACATAATTGTATTTTATTACTTTTTTTGAATTGTGTGCAGCCATAACATAGAGAAGGCTGACACAGTAAGTGCAGCTTCAGGAGCATTGTCACAATATGAAAAAGAAAGCATCAACAAATATAATTTATGAATAATAAAATTGAAAGCAAATTATATGAAAGTGTTTACAGCCTCTCACTTGGACTCTTACACTGTCAGTGCACAAGACAGGCAATTATAATGGAAAAAAATCCTCTTTTCCCCTTGTCATAAAGCTGTTTTTATGGAGTAAGCATTTAGGATTTTAATGAAACTCCTTAATTACACCAGCCTTTATAGATATAACAAAAAGGGGGAAAATGTATCTTCCACAAAAAGATCCTTCTTTAGTCCGCTCTGAAACTGAAATTAGCATATAAAACTTGAAGTTAGTGCATAAAGTGGTTGTTTGCTTATGAAATGATTTTTATTACAAACATTTGCCATCGTGATAAGCAGGTGATAGCATGCCAGACAGAACTAGTAATATATTGCTTTCTTCAAGATTTTCAACAGATACGTTCCTGTGTGGAACACAGATTTGTCTCTCGTGATTTGTTTTGACAAACACTGTGCATATTGGGAGTTTTCTTGTTTAACCATAAAATTGGTGGGTTTGGTATTCACTTCCCAGTCAGAAACAAAGTGTTTGTTGACTTTTCCCAGTCAGATGCCAGTAAGGTACAGGAGGTGACCAGAAAGTTTTTGCTCAGGTTGTGTGAGCCTGGCTATTTCTGTGCCTTTTGTTCAAAAGGCTCAAATTTTTGCTCAAATTCTTAATATTTGGCTTCCCTATTTTAAACTATGATCAGTTAAAAATAGCAGCCCTTCTCAGATGACTTTCTCCATGTCTGTACAAACAATTAGAGTAATTTCTTTTCAGAACAGGGAGGTTTATGTAATTAGCACTATTAAAAGATCAACATTTGAAGCTGCGTTGTGTTCTAGATGTGACTTCTGTTTGCCTCCTTTTGCACCTCTCTCGCCAAGCCAGGGTGGTGTGACAAGTGTCAGGGAAGGAGTTTAGGAAAGAGCTAGTGAAGGCCCTTTTGGCAGGTTTGGGGCTTGTGGTGTCTCTGTTCTGGGATCAGGATGCACCCCTTGTTCAGAATAAGACATTTCCTAGTGGGTTCCAGTTGTGTAGGATGCAGTGGTGCTCCCAGCTGTGGTGCTCAGCCCAGCCTGCTCCTGGGTGCTGTGAGTGAGCCCAGTGTCTGCCCAGGATCTGCAGGCACTGCCTGGGGGATTGGCTGGGTGCCCACACAGAAAATGCCATCAGGATTGTTCTTGATTCCAGTAAAATCCGTACCCTGAGCACCTTCAGCAAACCTCGCAGCTCCAGAGACCAGGAATAACTGGGAGAACTTTAACCAGCCCCATTGTGATGTAAAAAATTCCCCAAGCCCATTCAAATCTCATGCACACTGATGCCTCCTTCACGTTACTCGTGGCAGATTCTGACAGATTTTCCAAGGTAGACTATTGAAACTCAGGCCACATTTTGGGTTCACCCTTAAAGGTTCTTCAGGAACAAAATGTTTTTCTGTAGCATCAGAAGGACCGCACAGAAAATTTGCTCTCTTTGCTTTATAAGCCCTGGCTACAAGTTCAGGCTGTGCAGCCACTGTTTGTCCTTGTACCTGTGACAAGCAGGTTCACTGTCACAGCTTGCAAGGGAACACACATGGCACACACGTACCTTACAAATACTAAAAAACTCCACAGTAAGCAACCAAAAACCCCCAAAAAACGAAAAAGGCAGCAGAGAGTCCCACAATCTTCAAATGCCTGTGTGACTCCAATCCTAGCAGCTTCTTTCTGCTGCTGACCAGCATTCCAAACTGGGACACATGTCCTTGAATTTTTTTACCATCTTGCATGACTAATTATAAAAACTAAAGGCAACAAACACTGCCAGTCATCTCCATGAGGCTTTACTTGTGTGTGAAACTTGTTCTCCACAGGTTTAACCTGGTAAATGCAGTCAGAATAACCAGCCAATAAAGATATTGGAGCAAATTGATGATTCCTTTTTAAAAACCTGACTGGACATGCTGTTATTCAAAGTTCAGTTGGCTGGAAAATGGCAGAGAAATGTCTGAGAAGGAATTTGGGTTCTAAGCCCATCAAGATCTTAGGCAAGGGCTGTTGTGGGGCCATAACCAGAACTATCAATGCAGTAGGAAGTTCCATGACTTCCTGGCAGAGAGCAGTGCAGGGGCAGGCACTGATCTCTCCTCTGTGGTGACCAGGGACAGGATCCAAGGGAATGCCATGAAGTTGTGTTGGGAAGCTTTAGTTTGGATATCAGGGAAAGGTTTTTCCCCACAGAGTGGCTGGGCACTGGAACAGGCTCCCCAGGGCTGTGGTCACACCTCCAAGTCTGACAGAGCTCAAGGAGCATTTGAACAACGCTCTCGGGCACAGGGTTGGATTCTTGTGGATGGGCCAGGAGCTGGACTTTGATGATCTTTGTGGGTCTTCCAACTCAGGATATTCCATGATTTTATGATGTTAAAATGAAGATAATCTTCCCTGTAATTATGATGTGAACAAATACACATCCTTGTGTCTCCTGCCATCTCCATGTGAGATTTTGGATGACTTGCTTGTATTGCTTGTCTTCAACTTTGCTTTGTCACTTTTCTTTGTAAAATGTTTGTTGTGAGGTTTAACAAAATTTACTTATGAGTTTTTTCTTGTTTGTTTTGTTCTTGTGAAGATTATTAAATTCTGCTTTTCAGTTTTGTTGTACTCTAACTCGATAACAGCCTCCTTTGTCTTATAACCACAGAATAATTTTGGTGGGAAGAGAGCTTTAACATGATGGAGTCCAACCATATATCTTAATTAATTTATCCTAATGAAATTTAAATTATAAATTCCCACCACAATCCATGTATGAGTGGAGGAGAAAGGGGCAGAGAAAGATGTCTGCTGTCTCCATTAACTAACAGGCATTTAAATTGCCTCTTGCTGAAGAATTCAACTGATACAAAAAGAAAAACTAAGTTTAGTGTGCTGTGAAAGGTGTTTAAGCAGGTAACAACCAAAGACATCACCCAGGTGAGATGTGCTGGATCCACAGCACCTGCATTTTACTTATTAAACAAAACTGATGGTTACTGTCAGGTCAGGCTGCAGCAGGACACATTCCCATGACCCTATCCTGGAGAAGTAAGGAAATAAAAATAAAAAGTTAAGGGGGGGCTTTATCTCTCCTGATCGTTCTGTTTACTATATTGTTAATAATGCAAGCTGACTATCCATTAATCTTTTGATCTCAGCTCTGATGAGTTACCATCTTGGACTGCAGCATGGAGCAGGACTGTGACCTCCTGCTATTGTATGAATCCCATGCATGTGTTGGGCTGGTCTGTGTGCTGTGCCTGTGGAAAAAAGCTGAGATCACAGCCAGAGGGGAGCCAGGGGAGCCCAAAGTGGGGCCGAGCACTCCCGGGCGGAGCTGAGCTCATCATTCCTTTGGGAGCTCCCCTGGAGGCAGCCGAACGCAGGAGCAGATGCAATCACTCATGGAGTTTCATCTTGCAAAGTCAAAATGCTTACTAAAAACTGGAGTGTTCAGCTAAATTTGAGGCTTCATGTGATTGTCCAGGCAAAGAAAGGGCAGCGAGAGGAACTGCATCTTAGAAAGTCTTGCAAGGCTCTGGAAGGTTGTCTTCAATCTGATATAGGTGTCTCTGTGTTGTTACATTCTTGATTAAAACTTTTCTCATATGCAAAGTGGCTTTTTTTTTTTAATGAAAGGGTTCTGCCAAGTTTGTGTTCTTAATTTGCTGTTTTCATGTAAGCAAAACATAAAAGATTTTTAATTATCTGGAGATAACCATTTGCTTACTGTATGTCCATAATATAAAATTTCAGAAAACCATGCTAACTGTAGTGCAGCATTATTTTGGAGAAGTTCTTTAAGCACCTTTTAGCTGTGATCATGAATGTAATGTTATATTTTGGTTTTAAGTTGTCCTTGAGAGATAAATATCCAATTCCCTTGCTAAATCCTTGTAGGTATTCTGGAGTTCCCTGCTACTGTCACTCAAGTACTCGGACAAACCAACAGAGAGAGTGAGAACAGACTGACAGTCTGGCAGTCTGTCTTGCCAAGCAAATGTAAGGAATTACTTTTTAGAGGAGCTGCGATGATGAATCAATCATACACACCACTTCCACAGCTAACAGATGTTCTGATTTTCTGTAGCGTAAGTGCACATAAACAAGGAAGAGAAAAAAAAAACTCCTTTGCATGGCTTTTTACAAAGTTAAGGGTAACAGGGTAATAACTGTGCAGGGCAGTTTGGGAAGAAATCCACACTGAAAAAGTTGAAGACCCTCCAGAAATATCATCTAAGAGGTGAAGATCCCAGAGAATTTCAGATTTTTCTGTTTGTGAAGCCCTGCACCAAGAAAAGGTTAAAAATCCTAAACTGAAGGGAAACATGGTAATTATGTTTTTCATTTTCTTGCAAGAAACAAAAACCAATAGAGAACCGTAATCAGTAAACACTAGACAGTACACAAAGAGAAAAGATAATGCATGTGAGTCATCACTGCTGGCAAGGAAAACCTTTGATCAGATGCTGCTGTGCCGGTCACAGGTAGCCTTCACCGAAACACCTGGCTGCTCCCAGGTCACCTCAAGCTTATGAAGAGCCCTCCTACAGCTTCTTCTTCTGTGCTGCCTGGTTTTGGCTGGAATAAAATGAAACAATTTCCCCTGGATAACTGAAAACGTGCCAAGACAGTCAAACACAAGACTCCCGCAGTACAGGGCTGCCTCCATTCCCCACGGCTGTATCCCCTTCCCAGATGGAGATCTTGAAATAACATCTCTCTGGCCAAAGGACTAGCTTGTTTTAGTGACCCTGAGATCAGGGGAACTGGATTTGTTTCCAAGGCTAATTCTGAAAAGATTGAGGCCCCTGGCAACTGGGGAAACAGCCTGACAAGCCAGAGGCATTCCTTATTGTATTTGTGTGCAGTAACTGTAGTTCATCACCAAGACTGTCCCTAACTTTACAAAGGCAATGCCAAATAAAATTTAAGTAGTTTCTTTATAACAAAGGTTGTCTTGAAAGATCGCCCAAAGGATCAGACTCTCGTTCAGTTACCTTTCAAAGCTCAACAATAATGAAATAACTGTGTCATAGCGTTGTTTCCAGTAGCACTGATAATTTTTTCAGGTTTTGAATACTCAAATTATGATTTCTCACAAAATGCTAATGCAGGTTGAGAAAAATTGAAAGCAGCTATTGTCCATGACACAACTGTTCAAAGACAGATAGTGTTTACCTTTTACTCATGGTTTTCTCCTGTATTTGTTTCTGTGGAAGTATTGTACCCACCATGACTCATGGCCACTGACCACCTTCGGCACTTAGACTCCCTACAAGGACTTGATAATGATTTTTGCAGAATGAGAGCTACACCCCTCCAAAGAAGACCAAGCCCTACTCTGCAGAGCTTTCAGCACACAGCAAGACAGAGGTCATACCACCTACTGAAGCTGTTTGGGACATAGTTTGGAGTTCAACATCTGTAGAAGCAGCAATCCTGACTCTGATTGAACCTGAAAATTATACTGGTGGGGATTAGAGGAGGAAATCTATTTTGTCTTCTTATCATTAACTCAATGAGCACGACATACAGGCTGTATGTACAGAAGGTTTTGTGCCATACATTTGCTGTCACTGACACCATCTGCCCAATCCCACAAGCTGCAACAATGACAGACAGGTAGCAGTGGCTCCAGTCCAGCCATTGGTGTTTGAATGCTGTTCTCACTGAGTGTCATGCAGAATTCCTCAGAGGAGGAGGAGTGGTGTAGGATATTTGCTTGGTCCACTGTCCAGCTGGAATCTAAACAAGCACGTGGAGTTCTCTGGTCTCCTCTTGTAGTCACAAACCACAGACTCACTCAGAAGAGGGCAAGGAAAAACCAACAGACCTAAGTGCAGTCAGGATGACTTCTTGGAGGAATCCCCCCATGTTAATTTTTAAGATTGTTTCATACTGAGGGCTCTTCCTGGGTATTTGTCAGATGGAACACCAGAAACTGTAGTGATAGGACAAGGAGTGATGGGTTCAAATTGAAACAGACAAAAGTTGGGTTAGATATGCAGAAGAAATGCTTTACTGTGAGGTTGGTGAGGCACTGGTAAAGGTTGCCCAGAGAAGTTGTGGGTGTCCTGTCCCTGGGAGTGTTCAAGGCCAGGTTGGATGGAGCTCTGAGCAACCTGGTCTAGTGGAAGGTGTCCTTGCTCATGGCAGTGGTTTGGAACTGGGTGACTCTTCCAACCCAAACCATTCTGTGATTGTATGGCAAGGCCCGTTTTGAATGTGGAACTTGCTTGCTCTCTTTTTATTGTACACCAAGGTTTGCCTGGTGTTTTTCAGGGAGTTGTGTGGAGGCTGCACCAGCAGCTGCTGACAGCCAAATGCTGACAGCTTCCAGTGCTCAGCCACACGTGAGCTGACAGGCACAGGTCATGCAGGAGGGCTGACCTGTGGCTGTCTGGCAGAGGAGGAGGTTATGGAGAACGTATGGTTATGGTTCTTAGACAGAGTCTCCAGCACCTGCATAAAAAGATGCAGGAAGCAGAGAGACATCTTGATCCAAAAGAGAAGGAGCGTCCTTCTGTGCATGTATATTTCTGTATGTTATGTGGGGTAAGATCAGGAGTGACACAACTCAAAACCTTTCTGTGTCCATTTACCTCAACCTTGCCATTCCTAAGGACATAGATTCTTTCAGGGCTCTCCCATGATGGGAAAGCAGGGATGCTTTTCTGGGTCAGTGTTAAGCTCCAGAGGCATGGACAGGTGTGCTTTGGGACTCTGCCTCTCTGAGGTGGTGCTGACTCGTCAGCATGACCACAGAGCTGCACCAAGACAGGAACAGTGGGTGTGAATCTCAAAATCATTCACACTCATGTAGTCACCACTCACAGCATCCTCCAGAGCAAACTGCAGCAGAGATGCACATCAGGGGAACAGGAGGAATTTCTTCACTGAAAGGGTTGGAATGGGAGGTGGTGGAGTCCCCATCCCTGCAGGTGTTCAAGAAACAACTGGATGTGGCACTCGGTGCTCTGGGCTGGCTGCCAGGGTGGTGGTTGGTCAAAGGTTGGACTCGATGATCTCAGAGGTCTTTTCCAATCTCACTGGTTCTGTGATCCACAGAGGCCTCACCCCAGAGCTAGCAGGAAGATGGTGAAACCAGGAGGGATGTTCTGATAACGATCACTAGTGTAGATGAACTTAATCTCTTTTTTGCTTGCTCATGACGTATCACTGAAGTTAAAAAGTAAACTGGTGAGGGGATCATAAAGCTGGGCATCAGCAGCTCAATATTTGTGAAATCCAACTTCACAGCACATTGTCTATAAACTTTGTTTTGCAGTGTTTGTTTTATGGTTTTGCTTATTTATATTTTGCATATTTTATGTGCATTCTATATCCCATAGGCAATTTCTGCATTCAGTCCAGCTTTTTTTCTCTTCTGATTGATCAGTAAGTAATCTTTAGAAAATTTGTTTGTTCTATTTGTTCCTGTCTTCTTCCTAAATGTTTGATGAGTGGGTGATTTGTTTGTGCTGTCATTACGAAAACCATATGTTGATGTGGTCTTATGGGGGAGTGTTTTTATTATTTTAAAAGTTCAACTAAGGATGTTTCCAAAGGAGTCATAATTGCTTTTCTAAGTACAAAGGCTGAACAATGACTGGCTTACAAATAATGCCAAAAATCTGTTCAGCTCAGTCTAATTATTTCAAAGACTAAAATCTGTTTCTCAGAAATGTCTTCTTTCCACAGTCTGAAGTTTTTAACATACTAAGAAAGTTGTATTTCTGGAAGTTCTCTATGGCTCAAGTCCCTTGGAGCAAGGGAAAGTATCCAATTTTTCATGTACATCTCAATGTATGCAAAAACTTTAAGGCTGCCCTTGTCTTAATATGAAATTTATTGTGCCCCAGCATAAGCAGTGCTAGGGGATTGGTTGTCTTTTCTATGGCTGTGATCAAAACTGGAGGGAATTTTCTGCTGGGAGGCCGGTGCCTGTGCTGATGCCATCTGGTCAGGGCTCCTGGAAAAACCTTGTGAGGCTGTTTGGTGTCACTGATGAGCAGGACACAAGGTCCTGACGTGGTGGTATCAATCTTCTCCATAAATATGAGATTCCCACAAGGAATGCACCATGAGAGCAATAGCAGTAAAACTGATCCATAAATTGGCTGGGCTGCGAGGGACTCAGTACTGTCCTGGCAAAAGGAGAATCTCTGGAAGTGCCTCAGTGCTCAGTAAAGGCTTCTAAAGAGAGAAGTACATGGTAGAGATTCACCTATAGATTTTATATCTAAAATATTTAATAACAACTGTTATTCCGTGCTGCAGGAGTAAAGAAAATGAAGAGGGGAAAATAGCTGTGCAGCTGGCCAAGACCTTGGAAAGGACAGACTCTTCAAAACAGTTTTCAGAAAAACAATTTCAAACCTCCCTGCTGCAAAGCCTCCTACACAGCCCTTGCAGAGAACCTTTTAGAGGAGAACTTTAAACAAAGGAGCACAATCGCGTGGCCACGGTTTGAGATCAGCAACGTGGCAAATAAATGCTCTCATTTACAGGTGCACAGCAGACAAAATCAGTTACTGATGAAGCTGATGTCTTATGGGTTGCAAGAAAAATCAATAAGGGGGGAAAGTAGAAAATACTAATTCTGCAGAGCGTCAACCATGCTAAGTCATGCTAATGCACATTGAAAATGTATGTGTGTAGATTGAATTTAAATGTTACATAAGCCGTGCATGTATTGTTATATAAATGCCATTATATTATAAATATTACCTGAGATAAATGTGCATGAACTTCAATGTTTTTGTCAATATCTATCTATCTATAAAATACAAAATCTGGATTATTGGCGAAACGAACTGTTTATTTTTCTCCATAATCCAGCAAAATCACAGAGGAAGTTGGCTGGTCAAAGAAAGAAGGAAAGAATCACAGAGGAAGAACTGGTCAAAGATGTTCAGGTGTTATGCCTTACATGCTTAGAGACCAATGGTTTTAGAGGATAAATAATATATAACCTCAAATCCATAGTGATCAGGGCTAGCTGGATACCTTAGATGGCAGGGGAGTAGAACTAGATTTTTTTAAAGATCCTTTTTGACCCAGATCATTCTATAGTTTTATGAAAATAGTAATAGATCATTTATTTGTGAAGGATTTCTTTATGGAAATTCCTGCTCCATGTGTCCTGACCTCCAGAAATATCTTCTGCTGGTCATTGACTTTTAGGATGATCAGGAGATCCTGGGGATCTGGAAGGTGATGTGAATGAAAACTGTTGCAGTTCTTGACTGAGGAATAGGAAGTTGTGTTGCTGGCTTTGCTTTTGATCCAGGTTCATTGTGGTAAAGTGCAGTAGCCTTTAAAAATGGATCAGGCCAGGTCGGGGCATTCCCACATCACCTCAGAGCACTGCAGACATCTGATGGGAAATCTCTGTCTCCAGAGCCACAGTTCTCTGTGCTGCCAGGGGATGGGATTCAGCCTCCATGAGGTGCACTCCATGTGGTGCTGGACCTCTGGAGCAGCTCCTTGCTTCCAACACTTCTCTGGAACTTCCTGGCCCTTCCTCATGCCAGAGCTGCCTCTTGCATTGCCATGCTGCCAGCCAAAAGCAATTCTGCCCTCAAACCATATGGAGTGCAGGGAAACACATCAAGAAAAGACACAGCCCCATTCCTGTGCCTTAGATTTGCAGTTTCTGGAATTTCTCAGACCCCTCAGTCAGTGAGCAAGGGCAGCCCAACACTGCCTCTGCACATGGGCTGCAAACAACACACTCACAGCCTGGACTCTTCCAACATATTTTCCCTGGTTCACAATTCAGAACCATCCCGTATTAATATCTCGTTTTGGAAATTATGGTAAAAATAATTCCCTTGTTTAGAGTTCAATGAAAAATGGATTCACTCAAACTTCCCTGAATTTATAGGAACAAATGCCATCATTCCCTTCCTTATGGAGGCTGTAGCTTACCAACACAGGGACAGGCATAGCAGGGAGCGGAGAATTAAGTTTTTCTATTTTTTTTTTAACCGGGCATATCTTAAAGCCCTTCTTTGCTCAGCTTGGTATGGGGTACACTGGCATTTCTAGCTGCAGCTGCCAGCTCTAACGGTGTTACTCATAGAGAAGAAACCTCTCTCTTAGCTGACTGTGCCATAGCACAAAGACAAGCAACTTTAAAGTGAAAAAAACCCACAATGTTGAGCTCATTGCAGGATATTTTCTTGTTGGATATTCCTTGTGTTTCCTTTGGGGCTGCAGTAGCCAGACCAGCCAACTTGGGATACTGCTGAGCATGGTTAATCTAAAGCAGTGGATCACTCCTTATGAAAATAGAGTGTTTTCATAAAGGAAAATACTATTTTTGCTGTAGACTGTTTGTACCATGACCAGTGGGAAAGCAGTGTTGTAGCAACTTTGGTATAACGTTACCCCTGAGTTTGCTGCCTGGCTCCACATCCCCATTGTGGGTGGAAGCCAACAGGATGGATGGAATGGTGGCTTCCCCAAAGCTGAACTTCAGCCAAACCCTGGGGCAAACTTCTGTTTTAGCTCCTAGACAGAAACCCACCCACCAGTTTTCTTTGGGAAGAACAGGAATTCAAATGTTGGTTTGGCCTGAAAATTGTTCTGGCTACCCTGAAGGCAAAGGGAAGGTGATTCTGCAAAGCCACAAGAAGCAAGTATTTTAATTTACAAATCGTTTCCCTGATTTAAAATGCTAATTTTTATCTAACATTTTCCTTACTCCAAAACCACATTGGGTTTCAGTTACATTTCCTTTGAAACCAGAAAGGGATCATGCTGAAAGGCAATAAAAGGAACTCAAATTACATTTTTCTTCCCTCCTTGAGCCTTTCCCTGCCTCCCCAAATGTTAGAGGACCAAAACTGGATGCTACTGTTGCACACATTTAGAGGCAGGAGCAAATGGTACAGGATGCCATCAGGGATTCAGTATTTTTAGCACAGGAGGGGTATTTGTGAAGAATTTCTTAGCTAGAGCTCCTTGCAGATGGCCTGTGGCTGGGGCAGAAGAGCTGACAGGTGCTCCTGAGTTTAACTGAGCTCGCTGAACACGTGGCAGAGAGAGCCCCTGCTCTGTGCAGGTACAGTCCGTGCCCAGGGTGGATTAGAGCCCTGAAATGCACGGGTGACAAAGGGAAATGTGTCCTTGTGGCCGGTGGCAGCGAGAAGGCAGCAGCTGCTCAGGGTTCCCTGGCTAAGGCAGGGCTGGGACTGCCAAGGGACCGAGCGAGGGTTTCACAACCTATTTGTCAAGAGGGATAATTCGGAGCTAATCCGCATCTGAGATGCTGCCTCCGTGCCACTAGCAGGGGGACAATATCCCTCTGTTCCTGCAGAGTCTGTTCTGAAGGAGAGGAGAGAAAATCAAACTCCTCTTCAGCTCAGGAACAGACGAAATGCCATTTTCCTCCATGGAGGCAGAGGTGTGCACACGATCTGAGGGGTCTGCTGGTGTTCTGATGCTGAATGTGCTCACAGCTTGCACTGTCACTTTCACATTTGCAACACAAATATGAAATATGAAATGTTGCCACATTGTCCTGGTAGTGTTTACCCATGCTTTGTGAAATTGTGTATGGCTACGTATTACACAGAGGGAACATGGGCCTGCTCCTGGCAGGATTCATTCATTGCCCTTTAATGGGATTTTATTGGTTTGTACTGAAATGTGAGGAATTAATCACAGCTCAATTATACTTACAAATACATTGTTGTGTTTTAACGTGTACATACATGCGTGTTGGTCTGGTTTTAATTACCCAGAAAGTGTGAAGTTAGCATAGTAAGATCAAAGAATTCAAATTTGTCCCTCAGTGAACAACGTCACTGCCTCACCACACAAAGCCAGGCTGGGAACGAGCATAAAGAGGCAGGGAACAGGGGACTTCCCGTCTTGGCAAGGACGAGGGCTGGCAAATGCAAGAGGCCAGACAGTCTGATGAAAAACGGATCCTTATTCTCCCTTCTTGTTTTTCACTCCCACATCTCCCTTTTCCAGCCTGGAATTCACTCTGCTTCTTTGCAGTGAGTCTCTGCCTTGCCACTCTGTCAGGCATCTGGGGTAGGGTAGGGGATCCTGAGCTTCATCCTCACCTGCTGGGGAGTCCTTTAGCTTTAGGTTCAGGCTCCTCTCTGTCCTTTCAGCCAGGTCAGATTTATCCCAGAGTTCTATTTTATTTATTTATTTTTTAATCTATCTGTATTGGTACTACTGGATAGCCCAGTTTGCTTTTGGTCTTGCCTACTGGGAATGTCAAGTGAGGATAAAATGAAACGGTGGGTAGATAAAACATAAGGAGGCTTCTACAGTGAAATATGATATGTATTAAAATCAGTCATTCATTAGCACTCACATTGTGAATTTATTAAACACTCCCGTTAACAAACAGGGTTCCTAGTTCAGTGTCTAGTGCTGCAAACAGCTGCTTTCTGTTTGCAAAATAAATTGCATCTCCTACTGATAAAGCAACATTTATATATGGATTTTTATTTCTTTCCAGCTAAGTCCACAAAAAAGCCCTGTGGTGCTTTACCTAACACATGGAGCAGCCACGGTCTGCTCTGAGTAGCTGTGTTCACTAAAGGGCCTCCTTCACAAACTCTGGTTAACACCTAATATCACCATTTTCACTTCTGCATAGTAATTGATGCTGACATTAGGAGAATCAGAATAACATTTCATAGAGCTTCCTTAAATTCTTTACTCACACTGAGGTTCCTGGACAGTGTCTAGCACTTGGCTGTGGTTAAAGTTGCTCAAGCAATAACAATACTGAAAGAATGAACGGGAATTCTCCATTGGACTTGACCCTACATCCAGCTCCTCTGACCAGGCCAAAACATCTGCTAGCCTGGCTTCAAATGGACTTTTAGAACAATTCAGCCATAAAGAGAAAAGAAGGAATTATTTAAGAAAGTAGCAAAATTAGAAAGCCAAAATGTTTCTGCTCTTCAGGTGAAAAAAATTAAAGCAGGCAGCAAAGTCCAGTGGAGGAGCAGGAAGGAGGAAGGAACGGGAGTGTGATGTGATCCAGGGAGGCAGGAGCATCCACGACTTCAGCTGGGCACCTCGGGATGGTGGGAGCTGGGAGGGCACTCGGCCACTGAGCACCCTGGCACCGTGTAAATCAGCAGAGAGGCAAAAACCCGCAGGCACCTGCTCTCAGCTGGAGGAGTTCTGCAGTTTCTTACTCATTATGGTAACAGACACAGAGTTGTTTTTCTAAATATAGAAGAACATACAGTAGAAATTACTACAAAGCACTCTCGGTTACTTGGGTATGAATAAAGGAAGTCATGTTCCACTTTTCAGTGCAAATGCTATTTACAGCATCAGATCCTGTGCTAATTTTCACAGTTACACAACATGCTGCTGTTCCATCGAGTCAATAGGACTTTGGAAGTGTAAATGAGGAAAGGTCTCAATCACAGCAAAATATTAAATGGCCACAGGCAACGATTGGGAAATCAGGAAAAGTATATTTATACTACATATAAAACTGAGCTTTTTTATGATGATAGTTGAAGAAAATAAGTGCAAATAGATCCTTTGGAAGGCAGGGATAATAATTAACATTTATATTGGAGTTAGGCTGTTTATGTAAAAAGTATTAAATACAATTCTTCAATGTCTTAGGCCAGCATTTGATTGATCTTGCTACTGTAAAACATTCTGGTTTCTAAGCTACCAAACTTCTTTTATTGTTGTTGTTGTTGTTGTTGTCTTGGTTTTGGGGTTTTTTTGTTAACTTCCATTTATTTTTATTTAGGAAAGAAACATGTTTTGCAGCGCTCTGGGCATTATATCAATTTCTTTCATAGTGATCCTAGAGCAAGCTCTATACTAATGAAATCTGAATTAAAAACAACAGAGCAAAAGATTTTTCACTCATAACCTCCCAGCAGACAAATAGATCAATAATCCAGAATTACTTGTCTCTTTCATAATTCTCGATATAAAATAACTGCTTTATGCTTGATGTAAGAGTAAGATGACAAATCCTAGCTGTTGTGGAAAGCAGCTGTTTGCTAAATCCATCTTCAACTCACTGCAAATGAAAATGTCATCTGTAAAGGTCTCTCATTTTTTTAGGATAATTCATCACAGTGATTAGGCACCTCCTGGAGCAAGATGTTATCGACTCCTGGTTTGGAAGAGTTAATTCACTGTGCTGCAAACTGATGTGAAATGAAAGAGTTGCTGGGAAAGAAAGTTTTGGCTTTGATATGAAAAATGATCAGAACGAAACTGAGACATCAAAAGGAGCTTTTTATAGAAAACACTCTGTAAAGCTGAATCAGAATCACAGAATCAATTAGGTTGGAAAAGACCTCTGAGATCATCGAGTCCAACCTGTGACCAATCACCACAGTGTCACTCAGACCATGCCACCTCCAGTCTTTCCTGGAACTCCTCCAGGAATGGTGACTCCACCACCTCCCTGGGCAGCCCATTCTGATGTCTGATCAGCCTTTCTGCGAAGAAATTCTTCCTGATGTCCAACCTAGACCTCCCATGGCACAACCTTAGACTGTGTCCTCTCCTCCTGCTGCTGTTTGCCTGGGAAAAGAGACCAAACCCACCTGGCCACAGCCTCCTGTCAGGGTGTTGTAGAGGGATAATGTCCCCCTGAGCCTTCTTTTCTTGTGCTTCAGGCCCTTTTCCAGCTCTGCCCCATTCTCTGGACATTCTCCAGTCCCTCAATGTCCTTCCTGAGTTGAGGGGCTCAGAACTGGACGCAGGATTTGAGGTGTTCTGTGCAGGGGGCAATCACTGCCCTGGTCCTGCTGGCCACACTGTTGGTGACACTGGCCAAGTGTCCTTGGCCTCCTTGGCCAGTTGGACACTCATGGCAGAGGTCCTGCTCTGGTGTCCCTGGTCACCCCCATCGCTCTGGGCAGCAGGAGCACTGACTGATGTCCTGCTTGGGCGTTTCTGAGCTACCACCCCTGAGCTACCACCTCTGCAGCACCAAAATGTTACTGCTGAGCCCTGGTATTTGCTTCCCTCAGTAAATCCTCAGCACACACCTTCACACACAGGCAGGGCTGTATCCCACAGGCCCTGGGGTCACTGAAGGCACCTCTGACTGGGGACAATGACTGATTAAAAGTGCTGCCAAATCCTCCTGGAGGTAAAGGGGTAAACTTGCCCTTTTTCTTTTTGTGGCAGATCTGGATTTCCAGAGATTGAAAATCTTGTAGTCAATCTCGCCATATGTACAGCCATTAAAATGAACTGAAATAGATGGCAGAACTGAAAAAAGAGACTGACACAGTAAATCACAATGATTTATTAGCATTTAGGTACATGGGAAAATTTACTCATTCCCATTTATTTAAAAATAAATACATTACTTATTTATAGTCTTCATTCTCATGCAGCAGAGTGTGCTTTGGGGTTGTCTTGACAAATTGAAGTCATTGGATTTTACCAATTACAGGGTCAAATTCCTCTCTCCCTTGCATGCCTGTATATGCAGTTTCAGAAGGATGAAGTGCAGATTTTAGATATTAAAGCCTTATTTTATTAGTCATCCTAATACACCCAACCAATACAAAATTAATCACTGATTTTTCCATGTCTCTTCCTATCTAGTTTAAATGTTCAAAGGAATGCCTTATGCTGCCATGTAGACATGAGTTACTAAATGTTTGCTAATAATTAGCCTGAATGTTATATTTTAAAATTTCATGTATATACTTTCATTTTATTTAATGAGTTGCCCTCTAGATCCCTTCCTGATGCAGTAAGGCTTGCTTAGCTTATATATTTCAGTTGTACATCAGTGTGGAATATTTAAAGCTGTTTTAGAAGTACATAGAAACATGTGGCAAATTTTGGGAATGGGATAACCAGGAATTACAATAAACACGATCAATATTCCCTTCTTTTGCTGACAATTTTAGTCCCTGCAACTATAAACACATAATGTCAAACCCTTGGATCCAAACCTTAGGGAGTTTACTAACTCCATGCCACTCCTCCAGAGATTGCTAATTAGGATAATCAGTAACAATTTCATGTTTGGGTGTTTTTTTCAAACATCTTTCTGATTAAACCATGACTTTTAACCTCCCTACCAGTTTTCTGATCTTTTATAAATCCCCTAGTTATTTTTCTGCTAATGAGATGAAACTGAAACTGGTGTTTCAAATGTGATCACATAAGTGAGAACAAGGCAATAGAGGCTGGTCTCTGGGTTAGCTCTGCTGCTCATTGTTTGGTTGGGTTTGTTGGGGTTTTTTTTTGTACACACTTGCCTGATGCTGCTTCCAGGTTTCATCCAGTGTTTCTGTCATCCAGGCTGTGCCTGCCCTGGGGCACCTCTGTCCCTGATCCCATCACCTTAGCAGGACCCACACCTGGCCAGGAGTGCTGCAATTTCTTGTTTTCAGGCTGCAATTGCATTATTGCATTGCTCTGGTGTTTGCATGTCAGAATTCATGTTAATTCTGATAATTCATGATAATAATCAGCTTCCTTCCTTATTTCCTAAATGACTTATCAGTTTCCTCCTTTTGAAATAATTACAGAAGTAGCTGGGCAAAGGGTGCATGGCTGGGAATACAAATTCTATGCAAAAGTCTTTATCAATTAAATAAGTATCTGAACTACAAAAGTCCACAGAAAGTCTGCAGGCAGACAGGCAAACTTAATAAAGCAGCAAAAGAACATTTCAACTGCCAAAACTCCTCCACAAACCTTGGATGGAAATATAATTTGGAATTACAGACGTGTACTATAAAGAGAAAATACCACAGACTGTGTTAATATAATAGGAAGGAAACAATAAAGAATTTATTAAAATTCTTGAGATAAAGAAATTCAGAGTCAGAACTCCAATTCTGGCCTTCACCCTACAAAGTCTGTTTTGTATTACTTAGCTGAGAATGGAGAATGAATTTACTCTGTTTTAATTAAATAATCTACAGGCATTTAGAACTATTATTAAATTACGTTTGGCTGAAAGTAATGTTGAGATTTTGAAACCTATGAGAACAAATTAAGAATATAAGGTTCATATATTTGCATGATTGATTTATGGGGATAAAACCAGCATTTTCATCCCCTGGTCACAATAGTAGGAAGCTAATTACCTTTGCACAGTTCATTATTTGTTTGGCTTTGGTTTTTTTATCGTTTGGTATTTGATTTCACAAATTTGGATGTGGCACAAAAAAATAACAAGACACATGAACAGAAAGGCCAGACTCTTACCAGACATAGTAGCAAAAGAAAAACAAATAATTTCATAGAGGATCCTATAAATGTTTATTTGCAGGCCTGACAACAATCAAAAAATGGATAAAAGGTTAAAGAATCTGCATTGTTAACTAAGTAAGAATAAGAATGCTTGGTGGTGTTGGGTACTTCATGCCCTGCACTGATGCTGGGGCTGCTGATGATCCCCAGCCCTGCCTGAAACCTTCTGCACTGCCAATGCTCATCTAAGCAGCAGCAACAACTTCAAATTCATCCTCGTCTTCCTCCTCATCCTGCTCAAGCTTTTATGCTTTAAACACGATTTGCTTTAGCCTTTTCCAGCTCCATTTCTATTGGGAAGATGTAATAATATGCCTTTACATTTTCTCCACAAGATTTGTCCTGTTTGTTTTGGTTTTCATGGAATAGAATACCTGAGCAGTGGTGCCTTTTGTGTTCTCATTGTATCAAATTTAAATCCATGGATGCTGATTCGCACCTTGGAGCCTGCACTTTGTGAACAGCAGCTGACACTGTTTGCCCTGCCAGTTATCACAATGATTGTTCCTTTCCTGTGATACTCTTCAGGTGGCCCAGCAAACTGCTCCTGCTTTCTGCACAGCCCTGTGATCATAGAATCACAGAATGGGTTGGAAGGGACCTTAAAGAGCACCCAGTTCCAAACCACTGCCATGAACAGGGACACCTTCCACTATCCCAGGGTGCTTAGAGCTCCATCCAGCCTGGTCTTGAACATTTCCAGGGATGGGGCAGCCACAGCCTCCCTGTGCCACTGCCTCACCACCCTCACAGTAAAGGATTTCTTCCTAAATCTACTCTTCAGTTTGAAGCCATCCCCTCTGTCCTGTCACTCCAGACCCTTGTAAAGCCCCTCTCCAGCTCTCCTGTGGCTCTCTTTGGGCACTGGGAGGGCTCTGAGGTGTCCCTAGAGCCTTCTCCAGACTGAACAGCCCCTGCTCTCTCAGCCCCTTTCACAGCAGAGGTGCCCCAGCCCTCTGACAGCTTCCTGACCCTCTGGACTCATTCCAGCAGATCCACGTCTTCCTTGTGCTGGAGGCCAGACCTGACTCACTAAACCTGCATGGAAGATGCAACCAGAATTCTGGCCATGGGTGGAAGCAACACCAGGACTTCCCTTTTTGTGAGGTTTTAGATCACCCTGAGCAGGCTGCCCCTGTCCTCTGACAGGAGATTCCTGATCCCTTTGGCATTAGGTGAAAGTGCTTTGCTGATTTCAGTACAACAGAATTTGTCTCTGACCAAAACAAAGGGAAAAAAAATTCCAAATAAGTTAAAGACAAATGTACAAAACCCCAGGTCAGTTTTGACATATCACCCTGATACACAGGTAGGTCACTAATAAAATATTTAACCTCTCAGTGCTCCTATTTGAAAAAACAACACCACCCCCTGAATTTGGAAAGTTCTGCCTGCTGAACTGTGATACAGCAGTGCAAGCATGATCTATCATCTTATTAGCAATGTAGAGGAACAGAGTATTTTCCAGTAACTGCTGTTTATATGTGACATTACATGGCATGTCATAAATGCGCAGTCCCCAAATATTTCTGTTTACAAGCTGCCACATGGAGAAGCCAACTGGCATCTTGTGTAGATACTGATTTCTGACACGTGCTTTGTATACAGAAAAACCTGATTTATGAAATGTGAGATGGAAACTTGACAGGTTTTTTCAATACATGCAAAAATAATTGACAGCACATAAATCACAACATCCAGAATGCACTTCTAAAAGCTTAAACTGCTTCTTTTAAAAATTGGCTATGATTTTGCAAAAATTGTGGTTTTTTAGCTGAATTGGGCTCAAATTCCTTAGGATTGTAATTTATACAAAAAGGTTCTAATGGGCTGTATGCTTTAATGGCAAAAGAGGGCTGATAATCTAAGTCTGAGGCAGTGAGACTGTGAATAAAATGTGACTGAGGAGAAAAAGGAAAGGCTAAAGGCTACAGCCCTTCAATCCCTAGCTCAGACACCATATCTTGGATGAAGTATTTTAAAACATATTAAGTGTGGGCTAATACAATGGCTAAAATTTGTGTAGCTTGTCCTCAACAGAAACATTTACATTAGAAATGGTAGAGAATTTTTTTAAAAAGACAAAACTACTGTTAATATGTATGGGATAACTGAAAACCCTTTAAATAGAGTATTTTCTCAAGTTAAAAGTTTCTATGAAAAAGGATCAAAACCTTTTTCTTCCATCTTGGTTTTCCTTTCCTTTCCTTTCCTTTCCTTTCCTTTCCTTTCCTTTCCTTTCCTTTCCTTTCCTTTCCTTTCCCTTTCCCTTTCCCTTTCCCTTTCCCTTTCCCTTTCCTTTCCCCCTCAGCCTTTTCTTTCCCCGCTTTCTGTTTTGCTTCAGAAAAAAAGAATGCAGAAAAAAAAATATAAAAAGATAAATAAAGATGAATATAGCAAGAGTTTGTAATTTTTTAGTTTCTGAAGATAAATGAAAATGATAAAAAAGGAAGTTCCACAATACTTTGTTGTCTGTTGACTAAAATTGACAATGGAATAAAAGGTTAGATAAGCTAAGGTGTAACAATCTAAAATGGTGTCTTAGACATTTTATTTGGTAATTTCTAAAAGTGGCTCAGAACACATGAGGGTCAGAATTAATTTCATCCCCTGGATCTCATAGCTTAGGCTGTCTGAAAAGCGAAAACATCTCCTGCATCAGAGAAAGCACAGAAGAAAAGCCTCTGGAAGAAGCTCTCAGAGCACCATTAGTGGCATCAATCTCATGGAAAGTTCCAGTGAGACTTGGTGGGCTAAATGGACAGGGCAGAGTTAAGAAGATCTTAAAAGCTGAGATTGCTCATGCTGCACCTTTCTTTAAGGACTGAATAATCTTCAAAGTTGCCGATTTTCCTCCATGACGTGGTCTTGCTTATTCCTGAAAAATCCTGTCTTTTGTCATCACTGCCAACAAATGCAGCGAGCAGGGTAACAATTTACTGTTTGTAATTACACAATATAATGCATGAAAAAAACCTTGTTTTCTTTCCAAGAAACCATAATCATAACTTAAATTTTATGTGTATTATGAGACACAAATTATGCCAGATGAAAGGCACACACACTCTGCAGCCTCAGACACAAAACCTGGAATTCAGTCCTCTGGGCACTCTGGGAATGATCCCCACCATCATTACACATAATGCTCTGACATTTCCCTACAGCAACAAGACAACTTTTGAACAAATACAGCTGAGAAATGCCAGTGAAGCAGAACTGGAGGAGGTAAAACCAACCACTGTGGAAGCCTCCAGAGCCATGACTGCATTGTGCCAGCCAACACCTCTGCCCAGAGACAGCACCTTGTTCTGGGAATGGCACCACAGTGCTGAGAACTCCTCCAGCTTTTAAAAACTACTCCAAGGAAAGCATTTGGTGTGTGAACCCCTGTGCCCCACGAGCCTGTCCTGTAAGGAGTATGACCCTGAGCACTCCTCTTCTTTGTCCCATGCATTAGATCCTTCTGCCTGAGGCTCCTAAAGCTTCCTGGTGGCTTGTGACCGCTCTGCTGTCTGCAGGTACATTCTCTTCTTTGATGTTTGCCGGCAAGCATCTCTTCTTTTCCCGTGTTTTTGTCACAAAATATTCTGCATTCTAAAGCCAACTACTTCACTTGTACAAACGTTATGTAGCTTTTCTAGCATCCCATAGTGTATTTCACTGCAGTAAATTCATTGTTTTCCCAATAAATTACTCTGGATATGAACAGTTCTCTCATTGAATGACGTAACTGTTACTGACAGATTATCTGACAGTCGAGATGTCAAAATATTTTTATTCAGTGTGTTGTACTTGCAAATGCTAAAAGTGACTGTAGGATTTTGAGCTTGGATGGAGTTCACCTAATTTCAGAAAATAAACCAATTTTTCCATATTATATTCAGTTGTTTTGTTTTTGAAAGATAAATTGAAATAAAGTGAGGGCAAAAACCTGCATGAGAAACATTGACATGATCTGCCTTTTTCTAAACCAAAACACTTCCCATTAAAAAGTCAGATTAACTATGGATAGGATTTAACAGTGGACTGCAGACAGGTCAAGTGGCAATGAAGCGTCTGTAGTGGAGGATGACACAATTTTTCTCCCTGCTTACACAAACAGCAGGACATGCTTTCCATCAATTTTACAGTGACGAGGAGGAAGCCTGGAAAAACATACTTGTGGGGCACAGGCATTTACCCCTGACAGAGTGATACATTTGGGTTAGAAACCCAAAGGCTGAGCAGAGGAGAACTGTGCAGGGATTTCCATCACAAGGCTGTGGAGGAATGCCAAGAAAGGACAAAAGGAACAAGAGCCAGCTGAGAGCATGTAAATACATTAGTCTGAAAAGTTGTTTTTGGAATATTGCTATGTAAAAATAAGGCATCAGTCTGGGATACAGGCTGGCTAATTAACTCTATTCCCCCCATTTATCATATAGGCAGGACTGAAAGTCTCCCCAGTAACCTGCTGGAGGCCTATTCCACCCAGACTTTCTTCAAATGTAAAAAGAGTTGCTGCTGCTTTGTTCAGTAGTGCCTCAGACTATCTCATACAAAATCATTTGAAAGCAAAAGCTGGTGCTGACAGGAAGAGAAGCTTCTCACATGGTGCCCGCCCTGCTTCTCCCTGCATTAACTGTTAGAGGCAATTCCTATCTTTTCCTCGGGAATTTGAGACTGTGCCAGGCCAGCAGCTCCCAAACTTGCAGCTGTGGCAAAACTCCTGGCCCAGCTTTGTGCAATGACTCCCTGGTACATCCAGCAGCTCCTCTGCACGTGTCACAGATTGGATAGGATGAGAATTTGGAGCCCACGTTGTGCAGGACAATCAGGAAAGGAGCAATCAGAGTTGTGCTGTGCAGGTTGATTGTTGTTCCCGCCTGGACTGCAGCCCACAGGGTGCTCTGGTAGGTCCCGTTCTCCTCCTGAGGAGAGGGAAATAGACTTTCCTGAAAAGAAGTCATGAAGAAATATGACAGGAAGCCTTTAATGATCTGCTCCAGAGATAAGACAAAACATTGCTGCCTATCTCTTTATGACTAAATATCTTTTGTCATTGTTGGACTCTGTCCTAATTGGCTTTGATACATCAGAGGCCTGCTTTGTGAGCTGTTTGGTTAAAACATGTTGTTCTGTTCTGCTTCCTTTCAGATGTTCTGTGGATAACATCATTAGGCTTACCTTTTTGTTCATTCCCTATAGCATTTCCATGCTAGTAGAACATCACACACATGCTCTTAATTTGATTCAATCGCTGAATAAACTTTAGAAATGAGATTTATATCGTTCTACTTCAGTGCTGGTGCACCCACTGATTACCTGAAAGATTTATCTGGTTCATTAAAGCAAGGGCGTATTTGAATTTGCATTTCCCTTTTTTTTGTAACACTTACATTGAAGTGTCCAGTATTTTTCCAGAATTTCTCCAACTCATTTTATAAATAAATAAGTTAATTAATTCCATTCTAATCTTTTCAGATTCTGTATCTTCACTAGGAATCCACAATATGGATCCTATTTTCATCCTGAATCTCTTGGCTCTTTACAATTAATATCAAGATCCAAACTGCTGTGTCTTGTACCTTCCACAGAAGAAAGTTATTTATAGCAGCCACCCTCTTAGATAAAGCAAAACTCTGCTGAAACTGGGGGATGAAGTTACACCAGATTCTGAGGACAGAAGTGAGAAGCAGTTGTACTTCTTGGAGGAATTAGAACCTGTGATACAAATCCAGACCATGGCTGTAAATGACCTGAGTCCACTGACCCAGCCCAAGGTGAGAGCTGTGCGTCCTTTAGTGGAGGTGTGTGTTGTTATCTTTGAACACAAAAAGATGTTACAAAGGTGAAAACAGCCAGAAAAGTGATGGAGCAATTTTCTAGAAAACACCTGGAACTCTGAACTGCATCTCTTCTGATTTCCTTTGTATTTGAAACCAATTAAATTCCTTCTGCACAGGAATATGCCTTTGTGGACTCCTGGTGAAGAAATGCATCTATTGTTGTGAAGAAAGAACTTCCAATAAATTTAATTTACTGAAGAAACCTATCTGCAAGACCATATAACTGTTTACATCAAAAGGTGCAACAATGTTTTAAAAAAATAACCAGAGATTTCCATAACGCAAAACTTCATTTATCTCTGAAATAAAAAGTTAACAGATTTCCACAACAAGCAAGCCTGCACATTTCCCTTTTATATGTGCTTGGTTTCATTAAATTTTACTGAGCTAAATCTTATGTATTTCTCATCAATATAAATTTGGCCAATCTGCAAAATCTGAAGTACTCTCCCTGATGTAATTTTACTAGTTACTCTGAAGTCATTAGCTGTTATTATTCTTCCATTTTAAATACCCACAGGCATGATTCTAATTTTGAGTACAACAGTTAAGCTTCTAATACAAACAATTACATGTTCATGGGGAAAAACTTTCTGAATGTTAATGTAGAGGAGGAATCACAGTGCACATATTAAGGCTGCAAAGCAAGCAGATAGTAGTTAAAAGTTTAATTTTTAATCTTTAACCCTCATGGTCTTTATTGTTTATGTATCATTACTTTAAACACTTTTCTGAATGGACTTCTATAATTCCTAAACTTCTCAATAAGCATAATGGAGCCATTTCAAAGCTGGGCTTAAGAAGGAGTGGTTAGTTCAGGAAGATAGTCTTTATAGTTCTAAACCTAAGAATTAATATAAAAGACACAAATTCTTTCCTAAAAGTTTCTGTAAATAGTGACATGAAAAAAAGAAATGTAAAAACAGTAATCAGATGAAAAAAAAATTGGTCAGAATTTTCTTTAGAATGAAAGAAGAGTGAACTATTTTCCTATGTAATCTACCAGTTTCATCAGCTGTAGATTATGTTTCTTTACAGCCTTGTCGAGTGTGTAGAACATGCTCCTGTTTGTCCATGCTCCACTGGGAAGGAAATGTGTACACAGGTAATGCAGCAAGTGTTATCTGGAAAGATGAGTTATTCCTCCTTCTCTGTGCATCAGGGTTTGATTCCCAGCAATAGGTGCTGCATCAGAACAGCAAAAAAAGGGAGATCGTGATAAAGACCAAGAGCAATTTGTCCAATTCCTACAACTTAAATTTATCCGACAACCTAATAAACAATTACTCAGAGGTAGTAAGGAGTTAGTAGTAGGTAATTTCTATGGTTTATAAGCTTTTAGAGGTACCATGTTTTTGTAATTTTTAACTTGGTTTTTATTACTGTGATAGCAATCTGCAGTCAACCTCACAAGACACAATCATTTTACTGTGCTGGGCAGCCGTCCACCAGCTCCTCAGGCACTGCTATGAACGGGCTGAACGTCCTCACAAAACAATCTCAGGATTCTTCACAGCAGCTGTCAGCAGTGATGCAAGATTTATTAACAAGACAAGATTTAATTGAATTCTGTATGCTACTCAATAATGCAACCACTGTATCATCCGTTCTGGCATTTAATTTCACATTAAATTGATGTTATTCTTAAATATGTTTCAGTGTGCCACACAATATTGCACTGGAATAATGACCATAAAAGTTGTCTGTAAATGGCTTTCACCTCCTCTCTGGAAGTTTCTGGGGTTTTGTTTGTTTTGAGGATTTTTGGTTGGTTGGTTTGGATGTTTTTTTTGTTTGGGTTTGTTTTTTCTTTTTGGAGGAGGGTGGAAGTTGGTTTATTTATTTGTTTTTTTAATTGAGGCTATTTCAATGACTTTGCCTCAGTTCCCAATACAGCTTTGCAAACAGTTAAATCAGGATTGCTGAGGGTTGGCACAGGATTGGCAACAGTGGCAGGGAGGGGACTGTCAGAAGCAGGAGTTGCTTTTCCCAAATAGATGTCCCAGGACTCCTTCTGAGGCACCAAAATTTTGGTGACCCATTTTGTGTCATTTTTGACAAAGTGCTAGCACAGTCATTTGTTTGACTGAGACTGGGGGGGAAACCAAACCACATGATCATTTCTGCTTTTTGTCAGACACTTTGTCATTTTAACACAACATTCATGGTCTACACATTTAGTGGGAAACATGACAGGGAGAGAAAGAAGAGCTGGAATAAGTGGAATAAGTGACTGGTCAGAACTCAGTTAGAGAAGAGGCCTCTGTTCAACCCCTGTTCAAACCCACCTCATACACTTGGCTCTTTCCTCTCTGTTCACAGTCACAGAACGGTCAGGCTAGAGGAGACCACTGTGGGTCATCTGGTCCCACCTCCCTGCTCAGGCAGGGTCACCCCAGAACACAGCACAGGATTGTGTCCAGATGGGTCTGGAATATCTCCAGTGAGGGAGGCTCCACACCCTCTCCAGACACGCTGTTCAGTGCTCGGTCCCTGCACAGAAAATAAATCCTTCCTCACGTTCAGGTGGAACTTCTGGGCATCAGTTCCTGCCTGGGCATCAGTTCCTTCCTCCTGCCCCATTGCTGGGCACTGCCAGCTGCTGTTGGGATCTCCCTTTCTTGCACAGCACCAAACCACCCACCCATGGCAGGGGTTGGAACCAAACCACTCCACCTGGGAGACAGAAACTGTGATCCTCCTACTTGTATTTCCCAGGCATTTTTTGCAGACCGCTGACAAGAAGCACCTACATTGCAAAATTCGGTAACCACAAATAGAAATGAAAAAAAATCAGCTGATTCATAAAAGAGGCTTAAAAGTAGGTGTTTTGTTCTTCACTAATCATATATATTCTATTCAGCTCTTTTCAGAGACAAAGAAGCATAAATAGTGCAGGATGTCTTGTTTAGCTTGGGTTGATGTAACAGAAACAGGAACAACACTGAATTTGCAAGAAAACCTGTGTCTTGCTTGATTTCCTGACTAAGGGAACTCAGATAAGCATTTAAATTTTGCAAGCTTATCCAGACTGATCCATTAAAAATAGGACTTGATCTTTACTGAGCAGAAAGTCTCTTCAGAAGGTATTCCAGAATGTGCAGGTTCAGGTCCTCGGGATGCTGGGATTATTCATTAGAAATACGCCTGCACTAAAGGAATATGTAATAAAACTAAAACCAATCACTTACTAAAAAAATCCAAACCAATTACATGATCGACAACAGGAAGTATTTAAAAATCACACATTTGTTCTCTTTTCTGTATAGGAAAACAACTTTAACCTGAACAGGACCAATATAAATTTCTTAAGACTGTATCCTGGTCCTTTTTTACATAGATTACCCTCGGGAAGCAACATATCCATGCATTTTCAAACTTTCATGTCTTTAAAATAGTGCCAGTTGCATCTTAACTTGCATGGTCTCTAGACCAGACTACAGTAGCTTGGAAGCTTACATGTAAGCATCTGAGTTCATCAGGGGATGTGGATATTTTGATTTGACAGGAAGGAATATAGAGGAACTTTCGTCTCACTAAGAAGCCATTGGACAGGTATTTTGTTATGTGAAGATTTGAATTCATAATTTCCAGTGAAATTTTGTGTGTCCACTAGTGACAGAAAACGAACCAAGTTAAGGGTATCAAGGTTTTGGAAAACACTGCAGATTCTCCAATAAGGTTCCCTTTGCTGCCCCAATTCCCAAGAAACTTTTGTCCCATTGAGACCAATGGTGATTTCCTTCCTCTCACTCAGCTTTCAGTTTGGGATTACATATCCATGGAGAAAAACACTATTTTAACTTTCCTCCCAAGAGTAAACCACCACAGGACTCACAGGCATAAAAACCAAACCAAAACACCATTAGAGAACAACTCACAAACTGCCTTCAGCAGCACTGAGTATATTTATTCAAATACACAACCACAAATTCCAAACAGAAACCAAACCGTATCCTGAGAAACTGTAAGATGGGAAGTTCTCCCAAACATTCCTGGGGATTTCCTGTTTCACAGGTTCCCAACCAAAGCGCAGCTGAAAGGGGAAGCAAGGAAAAATGTACTTAAAGGCAGGGTTAGCTTTGGATTTTGTGAATGTCAAGCTGATGGTAGAAACTACTTGTCTTCCTCACATCATCCTGGTGGTTGCAGCGTTGTGAGAGGCCTGATCCAACTCTTATGGACATGCAGAACACACAGTGGAGCACAAACCCCTGGAGAAATTCTAAACATAATCTGCCTCCTGGTAATAGCAAAGTTAGGAAAATAAAAACCAGCAAACAAAAAAAAACACATTTCAGTTTGGTGCTTTGCTTATCTTCCAGTTACATATGATGAACACATCTAGATGCTTTGAGTATGACCCTGTCTGTTTTGTACTCCCTGTGTCCTGTACATCAAATTAATGGAATGCCACCTCACATTGGGAGCATTCAAAAATATAACAGCAGAGTTCTCTTACAGCAACTAAGCCTTCAGATTGAAGCATGATGTTTTCCTTCATTTGAAACGCCCTGACTCGCCCCCTGCAGTAAGGGCATCCTGAAGGCTCAGACAAGGCTGGAGCACTTGTTTGTGTTTAGGAAGTGCAGGACGGAGCTTCTGGAGCCCAGGCTTTGCCTCTGCCACACCCAATGTCCCACAGCTCTTCTGCCGTTTGCACCTTTCAGACCCTCACCTGTGCACTGTGACAAGGTTTAGTATCTACCAGCACCTGTGCTGAACACCTGATTGTAAAAGTTGCTGATGTCGTAAGAAACTGATGGGAAGGGAGACTACAACCAAAACAGTGTTTTAGATTGGTTATTGAGGATTTTGTCCTTTTAGGCCCCCACACAAATGTTAACAAAAAAGAACATACACAACAGTTGAGGCTTTTAAAACAAGTAATTCACAGGTACTTTCTCAGAAAGATTTGTGTATGAAATCCTAAATGAAATCCAGTAAGAGCATGTGACATCCTCTGTTCTTGGAGAAAAACAAAAATATCAGATAATAAAGCATTTTGGATAATATTGGATTCTGTCCCAGGATTAACAAAACAAGATATCCATTCACCTGGTTTGCTGAGCATCAGGATTGGCTCTTTTCAAATGTTTACACAAAGTCCCTCGTAATTTTGCTCAGAGCTGATTTAGAAATGTGATTTGTTTTTCACTTCCAAGCCAGAAAACCAGTAGCCTACAAAGGTTTTCCCAGCAGCTAATATTAATACATATAAAACCACCATAGAAACAAAAAAAAAGAGATTTCTTTCCCCTCTTCTTTACAGCATTTGCCAAATTCTATGAAGTCAAACTGTCAATCTGAAGACAAGTTAATATATACACAGTATTTTATTATCAGCTTCTCAACAGAGAAGAGCTACTCAAAATCCTGCATGGAAACACATGCAAGAAATTTCAGTTTCTCTGCACTTTTCTGGAAGAGCAGAGATCCTTGTTCAGGATCATCTCCTGTCAAAAAGGTGATTTCTTTGGAAGGTGGCAAGTCATAAGCTGCCATATCTAGTTCCTAGGGGGAGGGCAGACATTCACCTAAAACTGTTACCATAAATGAAAGCATTTCCACATTTGGAATGCACACCAAAGACACAACCAAAAGTGCTGGAGGCGGGAGGTACAGGCACAACTGAAAAAAAAGTCTAAAAACTGACAACAGTAGCACTGCAAAGGAACCACCTCCTGGACAAGGTTAATTTTTCATATTTTTTATTTCTCCAAGTCAGCAGAAACTGTCAGTGTAACAGATCTATATACTTCAAAAGTAGGATACAGATCTTCTAACAGTTGTTTCTTCTGTTGGTAGAGCTTCAGCAAAGAGGTGCCTGTGTTCATGCTGGCATGCAGAGAACTGCTCTGTCTTATACAGCAAATCTACAAACAGCCCAAGATGCCCTGCCTTCTGAATTTCATGCAACAGCTCAGAACACAGTTATGGTGATGACACTAATTCATGGCTTTCCATGTGTGCACTGAATTGCTGACACGTTGCTGCACAGGGACAGACATTACTGCTTACCTGGTGCTGCGTGAACTTCTCATGACCATGAATTACCACTGAACTCCCAGATGAATTCCTGCACTAAGCCTTTCAAAGACATTCCAGGTTTTAAACTCATGCTAGCCAATAACAGAGAGGGCAACAGACAAAAATGACTAAATGATTCAAGCAAGACAGAACAATAACAATTAAGGTCTATAACCAAAGAATTTCACCCTAGTTTTTAAAACTTTCATTAAAAAACTGTATTTTTTTCTTTATAATAACTCATTTCCTAGACTAGTTCACTCCCCTTACTACCCAAAGCTAGGAAAGTATTTTTGAGATTAAAGAGAAATTTTTTCTTCCAACATAATGATAAACAGCATCAGGATGAATTTTTTCCTAATTTCAATAATAATCATCCTACCCATGTATTGGCTTTCTTTATTGCCAGCTAAAGCATTTGCTTTTTTGGGCGGGAAAAAAACCCCCACAAACCAACCCCAAACCTGGGGGTTTAGATCAGCTTCGCCACTTTGTTGACCACCACATGCCATCAAAACACAGAGCATCACACAACACCCATCAGAACTTTAATGTGGGTAGTACAAGGAGCATATAAATTGCAGATCATTTTACTATGAACTCCTGCACCAAAGAAAAGCCACTGCTAAAATCCAAAAATGAAGCACCACAGGATTTTTTGTTCGAAATATCAAGAAAACACTTTAGTAACTTAAGCTTTTCTTCTTTTACCTTTGAGTAAAAGAAAACAACAGTAAGGAAAACAAATGCAGAAAAAGAAAAGTGTTAATGAAACTGTTTTCTCCCTAACTGACCTATTGCCAGATTTTACTAGTTTATGCTGCTTTCCCTCATACACCAAATAGCCAAGTATTTCAGACAGCTTGACTAAAATTTGGCAAGCTGGCAGCAATGTAAGTATTAATGTTGTGTAGGACACAAAATGGCATCCTGTGGGTTCTGCTGGCCAGCCTGCTTTGTTCATTGCTGTCTTTCAATAAGTGCCCATTATCACATGGATCCAAGATTGTCTCGTCACATTTTGCCTGCTCTGCTGCAGGATTTGCCTCAGTCAGACTGAGCTATTGGGAGCGTGATGTTCACTCCACACCTCAAAATCCTTTCCTGAACAGCAGCATCAGTAGAGATCACACGGGGCTCCTGAGCTTCTTCAGACTCCTGGGTAAGAGATGACCACTGCCCTCACTTGCTCTGCTGGTCAAGGCTTGCAGCTGCCCAGAAGTTCAAAAAGCAGGAATGAAAACCAAACCAATTTGAACTGATATACCCAACTTCAATCATCTGTTTTTCCAGGGATGGATCTTGCTGCAGATGACTACAAAATATGCCTGGACTATGGAAGACATGAGATTTCAACTGCATCCACCAGGGACTGATCTATTGCTCCTTCAAATTTGTTATCTGACTTGGAAGGGAAACAAACAAACAAACAAACAAAAAAACCAACAGCATCTGGAAATTCAATCCCAGCAATTCAGGCAGGGTATAGGGGGTTAAGAGTGGCACTCACAGTACCAGAGAAGTAACTCAGCTCTTGTGACTGTTGGTGGATTCACCACCTCTGGATGTGTTTGAGGAAAGGCTGGATGTGGTACTCAGTGCCATGGTTTAGTTGAGGTTAGGGTTGTACTTGATGATCCTGGAGGTCTCTTCCAACCTGAGGATTCTGTGTGAATTCAGCTGCACACAACTTTCAGCTGGACTAGGACTCTCTGCTTCTGCAGTCTCCTGAATTGCTCTGTTGTTCAGCAATCCCTTTCTTCCACAGAGAAATGGTTTTGTCTACTCTCCTTTCTGCTAATTTATACTCAGGATACTGCAAAGTGGAAATTTTACACCTGAGAGTCAAGACCTGCAGGAACAACCTGCATTGAAATCCTGTATTTATGCACATTCCCCAGCACTCAGGCTTTTGGCACTGATTCTGGCACCTGAGGAAACTGCTGAGAAAATCCATGACAGAGAAGCCATGGACAATACAGATGAACACAGATGTTTGATCATAATGTTTCCACTATTAACAGACTATGGCCCATTCCCAGAACCAAAAATAACTTGGGTTTTATCTGTATTCCAAACTGGCAAATCCTTTAAACACAAATGCCTGTCTCTTATACCAATACTCTCAACAAACTAGCTGCTGACTCTTTTATGAAGAAATGCAACATCATCAAACCCAGATGCTTTTTTTGTTCTTCTTCTTCTTGCATTTGCATCAGAAAGCAGAGCTACTTTGCAAGACCCTGCCTTTAAGAGCAGCATGGACACGCTACTCTGAGCCTTCATTTGCATTATTTAAGACTTTGTCTTGACCACGTCTCCATTCAGGACCAGAAAACACGTAAGGATCCACCTGAAAAACATCACTGACACATTAGTTTAACACTTACAGAGGCAGAAAAGTGCTTCAGTGTCGTGAGCACGATTGGAGAGTGGCGATTAAAGGAGAACCAGCAAGCAGCAGCATCCACTACACAGGCTGGTCTTTAATCTTGTTCACAGAATTCCCAACGGCATCTCTATCTGATGGCTTTACTTTTGCTTTAGAGCACCTGGTAATCGTGAAACAGGAAATTCAAATGGGAAAAGCCAGCCCAGACACCTGAGAAGTGATGCAATGATGTTGCAGAAGGCTGTTCTGATCCATTTCCAACAAAATGGGGATGAGATGTGCCCTCACACACCCACAGCGAGGCTCAGCTCCTCGTACACACCACAGCAGAGCCACGATCAAATGATCTGCAAACACCTTAACACTTAAAAAGCCCTGAAGCCTCCTGGCTCTGTGGTATTGTAAAGAGAAACGTTGGGTTCCTGGTTGAGCTGGGAAGGATGGAGGAACCCAAGGATGGTGTGGAGGCACAGGAACAGGTGTGGATGTCCCAATCCTGGAAGTGTTCAATAGCAAGTTGGATGGGACTCTGAGCAATCTGGTCTAGTGGAAGATGGTCCAACCCACGGCAGGGGGTTGGAACGAGATGACCTTTCAGGTCCCCAAAGACAGAGTAACGCTCAGGTAATGCTTCATCACAATTCAGGCTGCAGCTGCGCTAAGTCGTATGAAGCAGGGAAAGCAAGCAGGGAAAGCAAACCCCCTTTCCTCTCCGCGCCCAAGGAAATTCAGAGCTTTACTTACACGCGAGGCGTGCCCAGAAGCCCGAATTCCCAGGTGTTGCCATTTCCGTCCTTCGCGCTTTTCCCACCGCCGCAGCCGGGGCCGGCCC
>VXBR01000289.1:669579-682618 GCA_013400215.1 Cisticola juncidis | reverse complement strand
TATAAATATATATATTAAATATAATAAATAAATATATATATTTAGGATGTAATAGAAATGGGGTGTTTTTTTCTTTTACTGGTTGACCTTCCATTTTATGCAAGGTAAGATTTTTTCCAGTAACATTTTAACAATACAAACATTCCTCTAAAAATAAGCACATTTAAAAAATGCCTCAATATCAGAAGTGGATTTATAGAATGAAAAACTACAAAGATGAATACATGTGAAACTGGATACATTCCTTGGCTTTAAAAAAAAAAAAAAAAAAAAATTAAAATGGCTAGTCTAAGTAAAACTGTTCAAGAGATCAAAGATTTCTGTGTTGGTCTGCTTTCCAAAGATGAATGAAGCTCATCTGGACATACACTTGAAATATACTGGGCATTTCAGATTACAATGTCAAGTCATATTTCTACCAGCACTTTGCACAGGTCATTACTTCTTTTCTGTCTTCTCTCATTTTCATTTCCTCCTTTCTTCCTTTTGTTTCTTCAAAAACTGAGTTTTTGAAGCACAAAATGTAATAATGAGTCTCACTGTGACAAATGTGTGTCTGTTTCTGATTAGAAGAACATTACTGATAAAATGAGGTTAAAATCAGAATAATAAGCTCTGAGGCTGTAAATATTTCATATTTTATGAGATGTGTTCTTCATTCCAGCTTGATTTTTGTCTTGATGTTAAACTGTGTTAAACTCCACTACAATTTTGAATAATGCACTTTTGTCATTAACTAACTCTTTCTGAGGAAAAATACAAGTATATTTTAATGTTTAAAGATTTAAATTATCCACTAAGCAAAAGCAACCCATGAGCTATCAGAACTTTACCTTGCTAACTTTGTGATGAAATAGTTGCTGAGTGAATGAATTCTCAATGTAATCTTATCGGACCTCCAATTTAATATATTGCTGAATTGTTCCGTATTCCTCATTGAGTTGTTTAACCACTTCAGGGCAAATTTAACAGATGCACTATTTTTTATCCATATTTAATAGTCTTTTGTCTGCAATTAAAGATTATTTCACTCCATTTGACCTTATTCTATTATTTAAATAAATATTCTATCCTTGAAGATGTGTTGGATGTATAGAGGAATATTGATCCTTGAAATAAATCTATTTTTTGCATATATCAGTTGAAGCACAGTTGTGAGTATACATTTTGCATGTAAATGAAGACTTTTACACTTAGGGTCTCTAAATTTGGGGTTCTCTCACTGAATGTCTGCAATTCACAAAATACTTTGTTATGTTGTCTATCTCTGGAAAATTGAGCCACAGATGACAAGGTTTCATCTGCATTTGGTTTGACCTCCCTTAGATATATTAATCAAAGGAAGTGTTCTAAACATGGTCACTGACAGAGTTTAACCATTAAACTGTTCTAACACTAACTTGCATTGGTTCAAAGTCAATGATCAGAAATAAGAGAAATTAACAGAAATATTTTATAGGGATAAAACTGCTGGAAAAAAAGAAAAAGAAAAAGAAAAAAATTCAGTATAGGAATAGCAAATTGCCACAGTCCAGCCTGAAGGCAGAACAAAATAGATAGGGCATTAATAGATGAGAGAGAAGAGGTGGTGTTCTTTGGTTTGCACTGTTTCTTTTTGAGAATCTTCATTTATCTTGATTCAGTATCACCTATTTTAAACTAAACACCCAAACCAACGGAAAAATAATTAACTCAGTAAAATAAACACTTTATCTAAAGTAATTCACCTTCAGAAGGGTCTGAAATTTTGGTACCAGGTATCCCCTAGGTTTCTTATAAGATGTTTAAAAAATATTCCATGACTTTATGGGTCAGAGATTAAACCAAAGCAGCTTTTAGCCTCAAAGTTTTCTGCTAAAATATAAGCAAACAAACCCCACATATAAATGAATTTTTCACAAAATACATCCTAGCCCTTATCTTCATCTACAAATCCATCTCAGTCTTACCTGCAATGAAACTCAATTGATAATCTGATTAAAAATCCAATACTTTTGCAGTGTGATTATTTCGGTCAATTTACTTTTAAAGAATATAGTTCTACATCTTTACTTTCTTAATAATTTTAATCTGAATATATTAGAATGTAATTTCTATTCTTCAACTCCAATTTCTGTTTCACGGCCTTTTAATCTTGAACACTGAAACATAAGTATCTATAAAATACCCATAAATTCATACAAAGAGCTTCAATTGCAGCATGCAAAATTATAAAAAAGGGCTTTAAGAAGAAGAGCTAAAATCATAGGAATGTGCAAAACTATGAAAATCTTTCAAATATTTTAATTTAAAAAAATGATAATCACTGAAGCATTTATAAAATCTGAAAGAACAATTTAAATAGTTTTATTTTTTTTTCAGTGTTTGTGGTGAGCATGCAACCAGTAATAATTTCTCTATTATAATACAACCATCTTTCCTTATCTCTATGAAATATGTCCTCCTGGGAATAACAAAACTAAAGTAACTCTAAAAATTAGGAAATATATAATTATAGATTTTTTAAAAAACAGAACTCTTGTATTACCATAGTTGATATTAATATATTAATATTAGAGTAATTTGTAGAAGTATACTAGTATCTAGCTCACACTTTGCTTTTCTTACTTTGAGTCAATGAGACTATCTCCAGTGGTTCATGGAAAACTTACTTTTACTTCATATTTAACTGTGTATTTAATTTTAAGCATGGTAATGTTATTAATTTTACTTGCATGTTTTCAAGACCGTTATCTAAAAATTGTCTTGAAATTCTGTGAACACTTGAAACAGAATTCAGATTATACGTCAGATAATAGCAATACCATCTGCAGTGAATTTGAAAGACAAATTCATTTGAGTGTGCTGTTGTGACTATTTACATATAAAACTTTAGTCCCATGAAAATTACTTCTGTCATTGATTTAGCATTTAGAATTTAGCATCTTGTCTGTGGAAATAATGAGAACCAGTAAGTAGCTCATTGAGTGTTAGATCATATCCAAACATGAGCAAGCATATCCTGGAAGAGAAAATATTATGATACTATCTATGACAGGAGTTTTAATGACAAAAATAAATATTTGATAGAAAATTCAGATTTTACCTCCTTAATGTTAGAAATACTATATCACTGAATTATACAGATATTTCCAAAAGCTTTAGATTCTTTGAATGAAAATACATAAATGGTAAGAAGGATTATACTACAAGGTAACTCACACTTAATCAGATAATTTATTTTAAGCAAATTAAACAATAATTTGCACAAAAATCATTAGAAAGATTTTATGATATTAATTTAATTCTCCTTAATCCAAGATAGATAAAAGAAACAAGCTCTATGCATATGTGGATTTGAGGAAAATTAGATACCAACATCCTGAAGTCAGATCTCATTTGGAATACCAGGAACCTTGTAAAATTCAACTGAGTCAAAAACAAAGTCCTGCTGGAGGGAAGGAAGTTTTCTTTGCAGCAAAGCAGGCAGGCCAAACTGATTGCTTGGTTAGGGAACCATCCTGAAGAACAGGCCCTGTGAGACAGCAGATGAATGTGAGCCCTCCGTGAGCTCTGGCAGCAGCAAAGGTCCAGAGCCTCCCAGGCTGGGTAGACTGAAACACCCAGCAGATCAAGGCAAGTGACCATCCACCTTTCTACTCAGCACCTCTCGGATCCAGTCTAAATGCTGCACCTTGTTTTGGGCTGCCCAATACGAGATGGGCATTTACAAACTGGAGTGGGATCAGCAGAAGCCACCAAGATGACCAGAGCTGGAGCACTTGCTCTGCCAGCAGAGAGTTTGGATCCATTCAGCCTGCAGAAAAACCAGCAGGGGACCCTGCAGCATCTGCTAATCATAAGGATGTTCTCAAGAAAAGAGATAGGCTTTCCACAGCAGAGCTGAGAGAGAGGATGAGTGATGATAGGCATGAAGAAGAGAACTAAGTATAAAAAGAACCTTTTAGCTATGGGGACAGTCAAGCACCAGAGATCAGAGAAGTTTTGCATTATCCATCCTGGGAAGTTTTGAAGGCCTAACTTCAAGCCCTGAGTAACCTGATCTGATTTCATAACTGCTTCTGCTTTGGAGCAGAAAGTTACACTAAAGATGTCCCTTCCAAACTTGAATTACATTACAAGATTTTAAGCCAAGAAATAACCTAATTTATGTTGACTATAAAATGGTGCTATATAAAGAAAACTATTATTTTAATTTCTTCTTCAATAACTAAAGAAATATATCAGTTATTCTTGCACAAAATAATTTGTATAGATATGTGCAATGTGAAGATATTTTTGAATCTGCTTACTTTGAATAGACATGGAAAAATCAGACATTTGCTCAAAAATCTGAATATCTTTCTCTTTTTCGTCTTGGCAGTAAGAGAGCTCCCTGCTGTTTCTTTGGCAACACTTGACAGTAGAGTAGGGTATGACTTAGAATTTCTGTTTCATCTAAAAAAAAATCCCCAAACATTAAATTTCAAATATAACTTTATAGAGGTCCGTTTTCTGCTTTCATAAGTGACATGAATATTTTCATTAAAAAAAGTTTTAAACTAGTATAGTGTTGTCAAAAAGTGAACAGTATGTATTGCAGCAAATATTAATAAAAATGAAATTCAAATGTAATATAAGAATGAGATACAAACCTTTGCTTCAGGAATATTCCATTTGATGTTTTTATTCAATATTGAAAGACGTGACAGAAGTTCTCCTTCTAGGAGGAACAGAAGTAACTTAAATCGTGAATGTTAACACGTGGAAAGTAATAATGTATATGTGTGGGTGACTGAATGTCCAGAACTGAAACTCTGAATTTTAAAGCAGAAACCTCATACTTGCTAGCTGAAATGGGTAGAGGCTGCCTGTGCTACTTGGATTAAAAAATAATGTTATGTCCTGAACCAGCGGTTGGGGAGGTGATCACTTATAAAGACTCTGAACATTGACTATTAAGAACAGAAAAACCTGATGTCTGAGGCCAAAATAAGAAGTAAACTCAGAGGCAAGATCCCAGAAATCAGAGATGTGTATGGACATGAAAGTAGGAGTGTTCTCAGGGACTTGGCCAGTGTGACCAGTAGCAGTGTACACATCTGTACTGAGCAGCCTTCCTGCATGGAAGTGAAGCTGAGACCTAATAAACACAGTGCTGTGGCCTACTGAAGGAGATACTACTGCAGTAATTATTGCCATGAAAATAAGTGGAGTCAAAGCTCTGATCTTGTTGGTTCTCAAACACATCCCATTATCTAAATCTACCATGAGCTGTCAACTATTCTATCTTGCCTGCAATGGCCTCTGGAAGTAACTACGAGATAAATAGTCATCAAATAAAAATCACAGAAATATTGTTCAAGACTGATTTTGAGCGAGAGTTATAAAGTGTATTAATTCATTATTTTAAAATACAATAGTTCAAAATACAAGAATTTAGATTTCTGTTTAATCTCTGGTGTTAACTAGAAAAGATAGCAAGCACTTCAGAAATTCAGGGGAAAAATTTACACTCTTTCATTCAGTTTTTTCAGTAAATTCAATAACATTTTTTATAAAGAAATTTTCAGTATTTAATCCTCTTAGTCAATGTCTCCATTTTGACAATTTTTTCTGCTGATTTTTATATAGTAAAATGGCAGTATCTATCTAAAAAGTAAAAAAAAAAATTGTGATTGAAAAGAAGGGTTCAAGACAGTTGCAATACAAGAAATACTTCAAAATAGAATTACTTCATATTAGAATGGATCATTATTTTCTCTTAAAGAATGCCTAACATGGCTTTCCTTATGTCTACACATAAATTCCTAATAGAAGAAAACTGTTCTTGTTAAATGACATTCAAACACTTCTTTTTCCAATATTTATTTCATCTTAAGACAACAATATTTTAACAGTTTGACAGGGACTATAGATCTACATTATAGAGGTGTCTTCAAGATTAATTCAATTTCCAAACAGTGGTTGTAGGCTACAAGTACACTTCTTTTTGCATTTATCACCTACCTTTGCATTATTATCATTTATTTTACTAAATATTATAGAATTATCCTAACTTGACCCAAAGCTGAAATCTGATCAACAAATATTGCTATTATATTATATTTTATTTTAATATTGATTTAAGTACAATATCTTAATGCACAAACTTAATTTTAGACAAAATTTTTGATTTCTTTACTTTTTATTTAAAGGGTTAAATGGTAAGGTGATAGGGAATAATGTGCTGGCAGGAATAGCTACCCATTCAAATGTCCAACATAAAATATTGCGGGAACCGATTCTTGACATCTAGGAGAAGAATATTTTTTCTAAAAAATTTCCTCTGGACCTGAATTGTAGCACAGCATGTCTTTGACATTATAACATACAACTGACTTGTTTCTTTCTGTGATTTAGGTGTACCTTTTTCCATGAACACATAAACTGGATTATGGTCTCAGTAGAATATAAACATAATGATACTTAAATTTTTTAAATCCTAATTTATTTAGGAATAAAATAAACATCAATATATTGAGCCCTGCTGAAATGGTCACATCTGTAGGATAGCATTATAAAAGATATAGCAACCCAGTTCTCTGAAATCTTTAGACCTTTGGAAGGCATCTGCTCTTCAGTGGGTTTTTTTGTTGCTTTCTTTTGTTCATTTTTTTCCCCTTGTTTTCTTAACTATTTTCTGATTTTTTTTTTCAATGTGCACATAAACATAAACTGAATGGATCTTTGCATGTTTACATGGAATAACGACTTTGCTCTTTAGAAAATAAACAATACAGTATGCAATTTTTTTCTTGTTAAACAGGTTTCTGGATTGTACTGCTAGGCTTATAAACCAGAAGCTGTGTGCTGTGTTGTTCATTCCCTGGAGTTCCTTTACAATACATGGTGAAAATATCCCATCAGTGGCTTCCTTATCCAATAAAATTCAAGATGTCATTTTCCCTAATAGAGCTAAGAACAGGAAGACAATATTTTCCCATTCTATAAAATCTGTTCACCATGTAAAAATTAGAAAAAAAAATCGATACTTTATTAAACCTAAAATAATGTGACTTAATAGCTGAAGTGATTCAAGCATGCACAGGGGAAGAAGAGGTTTTGATGACTGTATTCAGTCTTTTTATATTAAATACTCATTGAATGAGATAAATATGCAATTTCTGATGTCAAATAAGAGAATCTGGGATTCTTATTTGAAAGAAAAAACTATTAAGTTTTAATCATACTCAATTTTTCTTGCTCTGTGGGTTGGAAAATCTAAAATTATCTTCAGTAAGACTATAATCTGATGGATGGGGCATGACTTTGCTTTACTGGAGGTAGGAGAGAAGGGAAAGGAAGATATGCAACTCTGTTCCACCAGGAAAAAAGACAGACGATTGTGGATAAAAATGGTTCCAAACAGATTTCCTCTGTAGTCATATTTCAAAAGTCACCAATAGTATCATTGCATTGTTCAAGCAATTTATTTTTTTTTCTGGGAGTGTAAGAATATGAGAGATCAATGAGATTGATATCTCAGCAAATCCAGCAATTTTTTTTCATCCTTCAATATGAGGAATGAATTGAAGATTGCAGATAGACTAAGAATAGCTCTCTCTTGAACTTTAAGACAGTACTATAACAAAACTGAAATCTCCTGTAGTTTCTGTACAGGAATGCTTATGAAGCTAGTCAGGATCAACATGGATTTCAAAACTGCAGTTCTGAACAAAAATGTCCATATTCTACCTAGGTTATTCTTTAGGTGTTAAATAGCTCATCTGGATCTGACACTAAGTGGCTTGCCCAAGGCTAACAGCAAGTTAGTGGCAGAGTTTGGATTACAGTTTAGAAATTGCTGATCACCTGCCTCATGATCAATCCATCAAATGAGGCTGAATAGAAAAATGCATCTCCAGCTGTTACAGAACACATGCTGTTGTAAGAATTAAAAGGAACCAGCTGTCTATAGCCCCTGAGAAATTTGAATAGACCCACATTTTTCCACACAATCATGCTGTAATTACATGTCACCCCAGGTGTTCTCAATATGATTACTCCCTACAAAACTATAAGCGAGACACAAGACAGCCCATACAGCTGCAGGAAAAATAATGAAGCAGCGGGGTTTCTCTTTTTCTGTGTGTGCTGCTTTGGTGCTGTTTATATAGTCAATCTGTTCCCTGGGACTGCTGAGAGAGCCCTTATGGTCCCAGGCATCCAGGGACCATAGATGCTGACCTATATAACTGGAACATGAAATCAAGCTGCTTTTTTTGACAAAGATATCTATCATATATTTACTTTGAAAGCTACTCTGAGAGGTGCAAAACTTTTAAGGGAAGAACATGGCAAGGTAAGAGAAGACACAAGCAATAAGATTTTTATTATTTCTAGTAATTTCAAAGGCCTCATCACTTATATCTACAAAAAGAAATGTGTGTTTTAATGTTATTGCCTCTACATTCACACCTGTTCTTCAGAGTTCTGAACCGTTACAGTCTTCTTCCCAAAAAGTATCCCAAGACATAAAAGACCAGATATTTTGCAGTTTGCCTTTTTTTGTTGTTGGGTTGTATGGTTTCTCGTGGGGTTTTTTTTGTTTGTTCATTTGTTTGGTTTTCTTGGTTTATAATTCTAATCAAAAGTGAAGTAACTCAGTTGAAAATTTGGGAACTAGGGAAAAAAATTAATTAACTTGCATATTTCTAAGGGAAGACTTGTTTTTCAAATACTGCTGAATTCCAGCAGGCAAGGAAACTTCAAGGTTTTATACACACTTTGACTTAGCACACTTTCTGTCGGTAAATATTTGAATAGAGATAGTGAAGGACTTCTGAGGCTTAGTTGGGAATTATGGTATCTGTATTCTACTTATGAAGTTAAATCATGATGTTGGAAAACTCATATGGTGGTGTGCTAAAATTGATCAGGAGCTGTAAGTCAGGAATTGTTCTTGTAAGAAGTAATGCTGCAATGCACAGTGCTTTTTGGTAGAGAAAAAAAGCATGGTTCATTCCCTTTCTAAAATTTTATTAAGGAAGTGGATACAGGCATTGTCATAAAATGCAGCATGGGCAGTTTATATGAGATTAAGGCAACAAAGTCAGCATTTAATGCTTTTCTGCAAGTTTTTTCAATAATCAGCCAGTTTACAGCAACTGAGAAGTAAACTGAGAAGATGCCTTTCCAGTTTTCAAGCTAAATATAAGCTAAATATGAGCAGTTCCATGAAGTCTCTGGTGGGTTGACCCTGTCTGGGACCCACTAGGTTACTCTACCTTCTCCCTCCTCAACTTGGTTAAGCAAGAGAAAATATAGCAAGGGGCTTGTGGGTTGAGATAATGACAGGGAGAGATGACTCACTGGTTACCTTCATGAGCAAAACAGACTTGTGGGGAAAAAAAACCCAAAAAAAACCTCAAACAAACCGCTTCATTCATTACCAATCAAATTAGAGTTTGACAATGAGAAAATAAACAAATCTTAAAAACACCTTCCCCCACCCCACCATCTTCCCATGCTCAACTTAAGTACCATTTTTCTATATTTTCTCCCCTCCAGCCACACATGGGAACAAGGAGTCGGGGCTGTGATCAGTTTGTCACACGTTGTCTCTGACACTCCCTCCTCAGGACTTCTCACACTTTGCCTACTCCCCACTCCAGTGTGGGGTCCTTCACATGTATGGAAGGTTTGTTTTTTTTTTTACTACAAAAAGTATTCTGTTGTCACTATTGGACAAAAAATAAAAATGCTTGACTCCAGTCAGCAGGCATAAGATAATCAGAAGGCTTTATTTACAATTCATTTAGCCTTTTTTATAACATGCTGCTCTAAAAAGGGACATTATTGATCCATAGGATGGAGACCTCTCTCTATTGGTTAAGTAACACAACACCTGGGAGAGGGGATGTTATGGGAAAGAAATATTGTTTACTTAGAAATATTATGGGAAGAATAGTTATTTACACAAAGTTGCTTGGGAAAGGAAAAACTGCAGAAAAGTTTCCCTTGGAAAAGCTAGCAACCCTCAGACTTCAGAAACATCAGGCTCACATTCTATAATTTGAAAAGATATGCAGAACCATGAAAATCATCTTGGAAATACTATATCAGACACTGTTTAATCTTTATTCAAATGAACATTTATGGGCTTCCCATCAACAACCTCTTCCTTTAATTTTTTCTATATTTTTTTACAAGATGGTTTGATTACTTCCTTATTTCTGTTTATCAAGTTCCTCTTAAAGATGAAGAATACTTTTAATACTTTTTTATGATTTTTAAGTCCTCCATGAAGTTCTCCAACATGTTATTCCCATGGAGACTAGTTCTTCACAAACTGCTTGAATGTAGGGTGCTGTCCCCTTCTTGGGGTGCAGTCCTTCAGGAAGAGGCTGCTCCAACGTGGGGTCACAAGTCCTGCTAGCAAATCTTCTTCAGCATGGGCTCTTCTCCCCATGGGTTCACAGGCCCTGCCAGGAGTCTGCTACAGTGGTCTTCTCAAGGGCTCAGAGCCTCCTCTGGACATCCATCTGCTTGGGTGTGGGGTCCTCCATGGGTTCATGGTAGATGTCTGCTCCGCTGTGGATCTCCACAGGCTCCAGGGGCACAGAACATCTCATCACAGTCTTCACCAGGAGCTGCAGAGGAATCTCTGCTCCAGCAGTTTTATTTTGTGTCTGCATGGCTTCCTAAGGAATTATTCATCATTCTGTTATTACCTGTTGTAGGAAATATAAGTAGGGGATTTTTTTATCCTTTTACCTTAGAGTACTAGAACTATGAAACTTCTGATAAATAAAAAATAAAAAAAAAAAAAAATCTGGATCATAAAACTCCTGAATGTAAAAACAAAATATTTTTTAATATTTTACAGACCTGGGTGACAGTGTTTGAAGTATCACTGATACGCACCATAGAAATAATTGCAGTAGGTGCCTTAACTCCAAAATTGATGTAAGCAATAAAAATTACTATCCTTTTAAACGCAAGTTATTAAGCTTTTGAAACCATTTCTTTGCAAATCATTTTTATTTTTACATTAACATAAACTATGAAGTGACACCTCAGTATGAAATATTTTGAAGGCTTCTTAATTTAGCAGACAGATTTAAAAGGAAGCTGAATCACTACAATAGAGAGCTTCTACTGGAAGAAATATTGTATTCCTAATTAGTTTCTGACCATATATTAGACATTTTTGCTTACAGTATGAGTTACTACCTATATTTTATTTTGTAGACTATAAATGTTAGGAATTATATTTGATATTGTAGTGAAAACTCTCCAGAAAAGAAAAAATAAGTATTCTAACATTTGAAAAGATATGCAGAACCATGAAAATCATGTTGGAAATACTATATCAGACACTTTTTAATCTTTATTCAAAGGAACATCTTTGGGCCTCCCATCAACAACTGCTCCACCAAGAAAAAATGCAAAACAATGACAGTGCTCACAAAAAGCAACCTCTTATTTGCATGAACAGAGCATGAGAAATGAAAACTTCTACTTTAATATGAACACTCAGAAAACTAGGAAAAACTCATGGTGACAGTTATGCATATTTTTATTACTGTTTATGAGCCATAAATAAGATGGAGCTATTCAAATAATTTTTTTTTTAATTATAGTGTGTTTCTATAGTAATGTACTTCTGATGCAGAGAAGGAAATTTTGATGTAATTCTATAAGTAACCAACCTGATACTTGTATATGACAGGTAAATATCATACAGATACAGGAGGTTATGAGAGTGACAGAGGTAGAGAAAGGATTTGAGAATAATGGAGGTAAGGAACATTTTAAGAAAAAGAATGAAGAATATGTCATAGGCCTGTACTGACCTAAAAGAACGAAGTCCACAAAAAATGGAATATTAGTTGTATTAATATATTAAAGAAAAGGAGGAAAAGTAAAAAAAAAAAAAAGGAACAATACAGACTTATTTAAAGGTAATATTTATCCAGAAGGAATGATCATAAGTTAACTATGAATAAGTTTGAGCCTCTAATTTAAATGGTTTCTGAACTACAGTAGCATGGCACCTGGAAAACCTCCCAATAGTTTTCTGGTCATATTTTTTCTTAACTGATATTAACCTTAGCTTAGATAATCAGGTAATTATTAAAGAGTTCTGTACCAGTTACTCAGCAATCAAGGCTTTCCTCTTCAATCCCAAATTGCAAATTTTTTTTAACGATTAACTGAAATATAGATTGTGAATTTTTAGATTGCAAATAAGATTGCTGAGATAACTTGTATGTTAGTATAACAGAGAGAGACACTTCATTCAGCAAGTACTTTAATTCTGATCTGAGTATATAGCCTGTGGGTGCAGGAATGTATCGTGGTCATCCTCGTGGAAAGGTAGATTGAGAAAAGGAAAAAACCTAATGTTTTGTGTTACTAAAATAGGAGTTGAGGCAACAGCCTTCTGTGTTTCTGCAAAAAGAAATTATGTGACAGATTTATGGAAACATAGAAACATAGTTTTCTGATATTAACATCAAATCAAAAGCTTGGATAAATATGGATTACGGCAAGAGTGTGAAGAATTTTGTGTTATCAGTCTAATTTACTTTGTCAGCAATAGTCAGAATAACAGGAAAAACTCTCCAGAAACTTTCCTAGTTTTTATGAGATACTTCCTTTCACTTCTGTCCTTTTTGGCATCATTTGATTCCTTCCGACCTATGCTTTTCTATGACTGTTTTTCTGTCATTCAGTTTTATGTTTATATTGCTTTAGTCCAAAAGCAAGATTCTCATCAAGTAGGCCTTTAGAAATTAATCAGAATTTGCCCAAAACCCACAGGTCAGCTTACCCATAGTAAACTGAATGATGAGCAATCAGAAAACAAAGCTTGAATTAAGCATTCAGGTCCAGACTGGCTACTGCAAATGAGCAAGTGTAAGAACGGTGTTTTTGAAATTATGGCTCACAAATTCCTTCCAATTACCTACTAAATAACTCATTATTTTGTCATGAAGTCAAAAAATCCCTCAAACATGTAAGATGATCTAAATACAATGCTCAACCTAAAAAAAAAAAAAAAAAAAAAAAA
>VXBR01000289.1:657077-669564 GCA_013400215.1 Cisticola juncidis | reverse complement strand
AAAAAAAAAAAAAAGTGTCCAAACAAAAGAAGCAATTTTCTAGAGATTATTTGGCTAGAGTTGCTAAAAATAATGGGTGCAATATCCAAACAGTATGTCCAACCACTAAAATTTTGCTATTACAAGAGTAATAACAAAAGCTGATTTTATTTTAGAAACAATTGATTCCATTCCAATTACAGCTTGCTTTTTGTTGGTGACACCTCTTTTACAGTTATCCCCTTTGGGCTGCCTGCCAGCAAAAGACTGCTTATTCTGACATATGTGTTGCTTGCTGATTGTGTGGACTTTTCTCTCAGTTCTAAATTAAATGTGGACATGATATCTGAGAATGAACCAAAATCAGATTATGAGGTCTAAAAGAAATAAATATGCAGAAGTTTATGGCAGAACTTACTTCTTGTCCATCTGTGATTTCCATTTCAAAAACAGCAGCCAAAAGTGTGCAAAACCTGTTTCTGGGAGGACCAGAGCTGGGTAAAGGTAGAATAAGAGCAGATCGGGGAGGAAGTGGGATAAAGAGAGAAAGAGGGATATAAGCATTTGTCAGCTCTTGCAGCCTGGATCTGATAACTGTGATCTATCCTATCTTCTCATTAAATCCTTTTTGTTAAATATCTTTTTTGTGTAATTTATCTCATTTGTGAGAGCTGCAACATTTATGGCCCAGCTACTGGAGGTACCAGAGCATATATTTTTTCCCCTACTGCTTTTAACCCAATGTATGTGCAAATATGTGTGAGCAGCAAATTTCAAGTTGGGGTAGCAGACAAGTAGGAGGAAAGCCTGTTTCTGGTAAGAGTGAAAATCTGACTAGGTAAGGGTGCCCAGGGTCCAGGCATTGCTTTGAATTAGTCTGAGAACCTAGGATGGTATTTGAGAGATCTGACAGAGATCCCAGGTCTCTGGCTGCAACAGGCTGGCATGTGGTGGCTTTATAACTTCCCTTCATAGACAGAGCCTCTCAGGACCTTAAAATGCTTTTTAAGTCTTTTACACAGATTTTAGCAGTCTGCAGCTCTCCTGACTTCAACATGCTAACTTTTTTTCTATGTGTCATTGAACTCCACATTAACTGGAAGCTGTCTTGAGCAATAACTCATAATAATTTTTCTCTCCTATTTTACATACCTATGTTAGAATAAAATAAATATGCCTTACAAGTAGAAATCCTACTGTACAAGTGAGAATCTTTTTTTTACTATTAACTGTAAAAAGAGTCTGGAATGATTACTTCAGACATAAACATTTTTGCCTTAGATATCTGTTTTTGATTAGATGAATCCCACTGTCACCAAATAGATTCTGCCCTTGTAGCCCTCTCAAGGTTGAATGAGGGAAGAAAAACACACCAAACCACATATTCACAAACTCTGTGTTGCACTATTAAACACTAAAACTTGCTAAGCAAGCAGCTGTCTGAGAACTACAGGCATATTTTAAAAACTCTTCAACATCAGAGACTTTTATTTTCTGTGATAAAACTACTCATAACATTTTAACCATGTTTTGATGTAATGAGAAATCTTAATAAGGGTCTCCCATTGCTTGAAATTTTCTTTCACTGGATGTGTACTTGATATGCAAGTATGGCTGTTCTCACTTTACACACTAGCTAGAACAATATTCCTCTATTCACTGCCATAATTCCCTGTCTCATTATTCACATGTGGGTCATCATTGTTAAGACATCAGATCTACTTGTATTTTTGACCTCTGTCTGAGTTAACTGCATGACAGGAGAACTGCATGTTATCTTTTTATGTGATCTGTATTTTTATCTTTTATCTGTAATGATTTTACTGAGTTTTCTGTGATTAATGAATAGATCTAAATGGATTTCAGGCCTATGAGCCTTCTCAAAACAGTAATGAATTTGTTAATAAAATGATGGGAAACAGCCTTCACCAAATAAAATATAGTTGGAAATTTAAATGGAAATAATAACTAAAAATAAAGTTCCAATACAATAAAAGGAAAAGCAATAAAAGAGTTATTGCATTTCTGTCTTACTTGAACACTTGAACTCAGGCCAAAATTATCTGAAGATCTCAGGTGTGGAAGTTTGCTTTCAGTTAAGGTTTGAGTCCAGCTTTAGGAAGAGTGTCCCTTTCCAAAGTTAATGAAAATCTTTCTGTTTGCACCTGTGACTGGAGCTTGATCAAACCAGTTTGACAGCTCAGCAGGAGGGCAGGGATAGACTTCAAAGCTTTTAACTTTCTGCATTGTCTCAGGTATTTGCTGGAACAGCTGCTGTCAACTCATTGTCTCCCAGTATATGCTGTCAGCTTCTGCTTGAGTTAACCCCTTAGACTCATCAATTAAACAATACTAGATAACTAACAGATGGAATGTGCAATATGTATGAATTATAATACAGTCCTACTTTCTCTACTGACATAAACAGCATAAAGTTTTCATAATACATAATCTTCTAAAGCTCTAGGAACTTATGTCCTGGTTTTGACTTATGAGTGCATTTTTATGGTCTGATTTTGACTTATGAGTGCATTTTTATTGCTGTGTGGCAATCAAGCAACGAACAGAAAAGGAAATGGAAACTAAACAGAAAATCTATAGCACATAAATGAAACTGAATTCCTTATTACAGTTTCAAAAATTTTCTCTTATGCTCTGATAGTGAGATCATACAAGTTCAAAAGGTTCAGGTCAGGTCAAAACTTGAATGAAAATACTCTAAGCTGAGGTGAAGACTACATGAAATAGATGTGAAAGGTGAACTATGAAACCAGTATCTGTGCTGAAAGGCACATCACCAGAATAGTAAAATAAACTGAAGGGAATACACGCTTCTATTGTGCATTTTTTTTTTTTAATCCAGAAGCTCATATTACTTTAAGAAATATCTGAATGATAAAAAAAAAAATTCCTGCAGCATACATTTTCATTGCTGAATTGAAGTCCTGCTGAGGTGGCTAAAGGTCATTCTTTGCTGGAGATATTTGGAAGAATTTTTCACAAAGAGTAACTAAATGCAACGATTTTAACTAGAAGTATCATATCCCTGAACAGTCTTCATTTGGAAGTTCTTCTTTTTGTGATTAAAACCACTGTGGATTATTTTCCTCAAAATTTATTTCTCTGTGAAAGATCATTCCAGCAGAAGAAGTAGAAAATTGATGGAGGAAGTTCTTGTGCCTTCACTATTGGCTTCTGAAACATACTCTTTTGGGGAAATGTTTGTATTTTTCATAAATTCACTTGTTGGTTAGCATGCCACAAACAAAAATAATTAGTCTTCACCAAAAATGAAAAAAGTAGAAACTATCTGAAATTAAATTCCAGAGAACAAAAATCTTTAATAGCCATGTCTAACATCCTCAAACCTTATCAAATGCAGTTTGATTTTAGATTTCCAAGTGCAGGCTCATCTTTCAGTTATTATTAAATCACGTTGTATTTCTCTCATTTTCACTTGTCTAACTTACCCCAGTAAGAAAAAATAACAGAGACTGAGGTAAAATGAGTTTCAACAGACAAATTTAAACTCTTGCAAGCTAATTAATTTTGCAACTTTGTCAAAAGTTTACCTTCAGTCTTAAGTGGAATTCATTCTATTGGTTAATTATAGATTCAGATAATGTAATTTTTGTTGTGCTATGTTTGGATAAACTTGAGATACCAAACCTTCGTTTCATTTACTCAAGACTTTTCATGTTGTTTCAGTTCTGGCATAGAATTAGAGAGAAAAACAAAATTTATAAAGATTTACTTCTATATAAAAATCATCATGGAGGCAATTGAATATGAGTAGTGTTAAATGAATAGCTTTAAATGAATAGTGTTAAGACTATAGGAATATATTCCTAAGCCATAGTTTTAGATATGATAAATATACATTATTTAGTTTTATTTACAGGTTTTTTTAACTAATTCCTGTGACAATTTCAATTTGTTATTCTGGAATTTTAAGATAGTACTGATGTACAAGCTGTCTCATGTGGTAGTTCTAAACATCATCCTCCCTGACAAGGAGATATACATAGGACCAATGGCTGCCAAATGCCTCATCCACAGATGAGACTACGTGCTCCATTTTGGCAGTACAAATATAACTTGTTAATAAAACTCTCTTCCCTTCCACAGCCAAACAATGTCTAAAGAGGAGTTCAAAATTCCATGGAAGCACTCAGAGATATCACTAGAGTTATTGAGTTACTGGCTGCAGTGTCATAAATTTTTCAGTTTCATTTCAGTGACTACTGTACAGGGTTTGAGAAGGGAAAAATAAACAGGAATATAGGTCAATGATGGAGAATGACCGTGGCAGTGGATTTTGAGTCAATGTTACCGTATTTGATCATCAAGTTTTATTCTATCTTGTCTAGTTCATTCCTTGAAGTTGTAAATATAAATAATAAAACCAGAAAAGGGCAATTTATTACATGCAGAATACGTTTTTGTCTATTATGTATCAGAGGTATATTTGGTTCTGTCTGCTTTGTCCTTGATGTTTCTTTTCTTTAATTATTGCACTTCAGTCTTGTTCAGGTTGTAGCAATTAATTTCAAAGTTTATGTGGTACAGGGCTTGGCATTAGTTATTGCAGATAGTTTGTTTTTCCCCTCATAACTAACTTGATGAGCAAACTACATCTAGCAGTCTGTACACTTAGATTAGGATCATATCAGCTAACATCAGATAGTTAAACTTTATCTAATCTTAGACTGCATAGTCCATTAGATCCATGTTACTCACCCATTCTGTGTGCAATGCAGGTGAGCTCTTTCTGAACAATTAACCTACAGGCAGATTATTTTCTCTTTTTATTTTGCTAGATCCATGCCCATCTTTGAGCTCAGGTATTTTTGTCAGTCATTTACTTATTAAAGATGAATGGTAATTTTTACGGTAACTAATATAGTACAGGCTACTTTCGTGGACTATCATTTTCCCTCTTTTAAAAGAAAAGAAGGTCTTCTGTGTATTTTTTCTTTTCAGAGATAAAGAAATTTTAGATTGATAGAGAAGTGTTATGACTTCTACATTATTTGTAATCTTCAGAGAAAGAAAATAACATTTAAAATTTTTAATTCACAACTTCTCAGGAAACCTAAAAGATTTTCAGGAAATCAAATATAAAAAAGAAAAAAGCTACTTCTATTCTTTAAGTTTAAAAGGACAAGTGTAAACAGAAAATTTGTTTTGATAATAAAATACTTTAAAAATAGAATAATTCTTCATAAAATACTTTAAAAATAGAATAATTCATTGAGTCATGTCACCATTTTTGAGAAATCTACTTGGATAAAGACATATATATGTCAGATAAATCACTTCCTGTAATGTTGCAAATGTGCATTAGAAGAATTTCCTTCATTTCAGTTCTCAAATTCAAGTGTTAGGTACTAAGAGATAATGACAAGACATACAAATTTAAATTGTCTCAAGTCCTGTCACAGGAGACAGATATTAGAGTCTGTGATCAAAATAATTGGGCAATTTCAAGCAACTCTAAATGTATCTACTAGATGTGTGATGTGATTCATTGCATTATGTCCCAGGTGCCTACAATGATGGCATTTTTTAAATCACATTTGGAAATATTAAAGGTTCCTGTCTCTTCAATAAATTATATGAGTCAGACAACACACTGCTTTGATGAAGTGACATTTACTATGAATTGACCACATTCCTATTAAAATATGGGAGCAGTCTAGCACTCTAACTCTGGTGTGGAAAGGAATGCATTAGGGAGAAAGTTCAGCCCCAAAGACGCTCAGAAAGCAGTGTGCGGTGAAGAAGTTCTTTACTAAAGAGAACTTTGAATTTTTTTCTAAATTTTGCAGATGAAACTTTTATTCCCTGAATACTCTCAATGATGTGATTTAACAAGGAAGATAGCTGAGACATAAACAGTAGATCCACATATCAGTATTTCCCTATATATCAATATATCTATATATATACTGGTCTTCAGCAGAAACAGAAGATCACACGGGCAAAATATATCCATTTCCAAACTATAGTAGTTTCATTTGGCATTTAACGGTCTTAAGTTCTTTGATATAAAGGGTTTAGAGTTTTTTTTACATTCTTTAAGTTGATCTTGTAGTTAAATATTTGTTTTCTAGCTCTTTGAGAAAAACATTCAAATACTTTGTATGAAATAAGTAGTCCTGCCTCATCATTTAAATATTTTACTAATATGGATGTTGTTTCCTCTTTCTAGGGCACTTGCCATCTAAAGCAAATTTTGCTACCATTTACAGGTCTATTATCCCAAAAAATTTAAGAATTAATAAATTGTACTCAAACTTTTATTTACAGTTCAGTGATATTCACATTTTAAACCCCTGACTATTATAAAAATACTTTCTAGAAGAGGAATTATTTGGAAATTTAGGTATGCATTGTGCATCAGTTCATGATCCTTATTCATCCATGTAAAGAACAGCATAAACAAGGACTAAAAGCCTAAGGGTAGAAACTCTGATGCGGATGCAATGAGATCAAAGACAGCACAACTGATTTATTGCATGCCTGAAGATTGTATGTGATAGTCATAAAGATAAACAAGCCTGATATGACAAAATGAGAGTCTTGATTTAACTTTACTTCTAAAAATCTTTCTGAGGCAATGTAAGAGCAGATATTTTATATTTGCCAAGGTATCTGCATAGGAACTAGATAACTATTCAGTGTGTTCAACAGCAGTCAGTAAAAAGTTATGGATTGAAGATGACATTGTTTGAATAATGTTGTTTTTATCCCATACAGGCAAAAGCAAATATTTCTCTTATATCTTATGAAAAAGACTTTCTGAGATCAGGAGGTTTTTTTCCAAATCAAGCACTAACAAAATGCTCATGCATTTTAGTCAATATGAATAACAGTTTTTTCTTAATGCCTGGGCCTACCCTGCCAATGGCAGAGACTGGCAACTCTTGGCAATGAATGGGTATCCACCATCAAGAGGCAACAGATACCAATGAGGCTTCACGTAGTGCACATGATGCAGTTAGTCTGCATATACAAATACTTACTCTTACAGACTGAACAGATAGGTTCTTTGAGCTATGTCTGTGATAAATCAAGCAGACCTGGGGAACTTTACCAGCAGCAGAATTCAGAGTTGTAAGGTTGCACATTTCAGGACACAGTGTATTTTAATACAGCAGTTATCAGTGTGTTTAGAAAAGTCAATTAATGGTTAAATGAGGAAGGTTGCTCATGCACCTTGTGTTATGAGATATCCCTTGGATTTGACAGGTGTCCACTGAATCTGGTCACTTATCAGGAAGATTCTTTAACTTTTATCCTCCTTTTACTGTTCCTTTGGCTTAATTGACTTACACTCATGCTGATGTTTAGTGCCGTGGGAGATGACCCAAGGGGACTAAGGCAAATGATACAGGAGTGAGAGGTATGACAAAAGACCTACAGGGGACATGTCTTCTGCTATGGCAAAATTTTAATGAAAATTCTTCAATGAACTTGCCTCGAAACATGCAATTTTAGTACACTAGGTGTTAATTCTTGAGCTGAACAATTAGATTATTCCTATTTTTAAAGAACTGGTGTTCTTTCAATATCTAAAAAATACTGAAATTTGTCTTCATTTGTTAAAGGTATCTATGTCAACTGTCTTTGTACAGTTTCTCCTTTAAAAAGTCACCAATTACTTTAGGGAAGGATCACTGAAAGTATAAATAATAGTAGTCATAAAACCCAGCAAATTTAGCCAAAGTGAAAAACAATTATTTTTCAGAACAGGAAAGCTAATGAAAGGAATTCAATGATGCTGCAACATTTGTCACCTTACAAATGTTAAATTATTCAATGATTAAGTGCTGCTAAACGTTTCATGTTTTAGTATCAATACCCTTTGCTTGTCTTACTATTTTACATCCCTAGTCTCTGTGTAAAACATTCCAAATTAATTCTTATTTAATTTTCCTATTGTGCTTCACCTATGTAGTAAGTAAATGAGTGATTTTACCCATCAAACTCTGTTAAAGTTGCATTTTCACAAATTCATTTTAAAGCCTGCTTTTTTGCCAGTACCTTTGATAATGATCCTCAAGCAACCAGGCCCCTCCTTTGTGAAACCCTTTTACTTGGATTGTCACTTTTATGAAAATAAGTAAAAAAAAGTACATTTATTGCAACAGTAGAACAGAATTAAATGTACAATTCAACAAATACTATATTAACAATATTTCCTAACAGAATAATTTATTTCCATCAATATGACTGATTAAGTCCTTTTCTATTAAATGATTTACATTTATACAAGAAAATCAGTATTTAGTTCAACTATTTTGGAGCGATGGGAATTAACATGTTATTGAGTAAACAAATTGTTTTCTATGTCAGAGGAGACCTCTAATTTAAAATGTTAGAAGTTGTTGAAACAGTTGGAAACAATACAGAAAATACAAGGGTGTATTAAAATACCTTAAAAGATACGATCCTTTGTGGCCTAGGTTATTCCCAGCTGTACAAGCTGGAAAAAAATGCCAATATGATGTTATGTATCCCCTGCTGAAATGAGCTGTCAAGCTCACATCAGGGGACAGCAGACGTTAAAGACCACTGTGCTTCAAATGTCAAAGAAATTCAACCTTTGCTACAGTTTGAAACCATCTGTTGACATCCAAGTAGGATACTGCATGTCAAGTGAGGTATATTTATCTTTTGTAGATTAAGACTTTGGTTGTATTCTGTCCTCACTTACTTTTAGTGAACCTTGGGTTTAAGCTTAATTTAGGTAAGATCTAGTAGAAGCTGAACTTTGTCATCCTAAAATACATGTGCACCTTGTGGCGAGTTCTTCAGATGAAAGGAGGAATATAGAAGAAAAACAATCCACACACAAATGCACACACTCCCTCTATTCGAAAAGAAAACCTTATAGAAAACATACCTGCATAAGGTATTAAGTGATGATAATAAACAGAAACAAATTCTATTGAATCTGACATACATTAGAAAAACATCTATGATTTTAAATTCTTGACCATAATTAAAGTACTCCAGTGAATCATCTTTAATATGCTTACATGTAAAAAAAAAGACAGGGTTACATAGACTTCAGAGTTAAATTAATTCATAAGCATCTACTGCTAGATATTAAAATACATAAAAACTGTAACAAACTTTATGCACACAGATGTCAAGGTCATGCTACAGCAAATATAAAATATGATTGCTAAATTATGCATCCAGTGTCCAGAGATCGGCATTCAAATCTGGATTTGTCTGTAGGAGTTTCAGCAATAGCCACTGAGCTCAAATGTATCTCTGGAATATTGTGCTGGGAATACCAAAGCAGTCAAAATACATGCAGAAAAAGAGAATAAAAAGTAAAAACAAAGCAAAACAAAACAAAACAAAAAAACCAACCAAACAGAAAACCACCACCAAATAAGAATAGGCAAACAAGGAGAAGGAAAAAACAAACTAGGACTCTTAGAATTCCTATGATTAAAATTAATTTTAAAAAATCTAAATAGTAGTTTAACTTGGTAAAGTGTTTTAATTATTTAAAATATTTATAATGTTTTTATATTAAAATATAGAAGTTTATGGCCATATATAAATAAAGCAATTATAAATTTTTATTTGAAGGAGCGAATTCCACAGCATTTAATTTTTTAACTATGGATGAGATGAGCTTCTTGAACTAATTCTTAATAAATTAAAACAAAACCAAACCAAAACCCCAGAAAGTTGTATTCCTTTTCATGATATTGAGAGATACTTGATAGATGCAATGAAGAACACAAGTTAATACAACAAAGTAACCAGCAGGAGGAAGATTCTGTAGCATATATTTTTTTATTAGAAATTAGTGAAAGCCCAGTCTGAATGGGACATTACATGACTCAAGAAACAGAAGGGGTGTTACTGGACTGCAGACTAAAAGTATAGATGAAAACTGCTGCCTGAATAAGCATTAGAATATTTATAAGCAAGTTTGAACATAAAAGTTAATATACTCTTGAAGACTTTACAAAGGTAGTCTATTTAAAAGATCCTGAAGAACATATTGCATTTCTGATGTCTTAGGTACTTCTTTCTAGCCATACTTCCAGAGCTTGCATAAGATAGTGCTTCTAGTGACTGAAAAAGTCTGGCCAGTATCCTCAGATCTCATACTTATAAATACTGTATGCAAAGGAATAATAAATAATAACCATGGCAAATTTATCCAGATAGACAAATTAATTTAACATTTTAAAATGCATTTCAGACATTTCAATGGAACATCTTGTCATGTTCTAGTACCTTATGGAGAAAAGTGGCTCCAGTCTAGAACAAGATATGCTTAAATTCTGTCCTGACTTCTTAAATAACTTAAAGAACACATTTAGTTTCTGTTACTGTTCATACTGCAATACCAGCCTAACAAAACAGCATCTATGTTTATGTGATTTTAAGTTTTAAATTTTTAACTTAGCAAGAGGAAAGTCTTCATAGTATTCCTGGGTATGGGCCCCATTATTATCTCTGCTGCAATGAAACAAATTCTTCAATATATTAATTATTCAAATATCATGGGATTATTGCAGCTCAATATGTACAAAACATCTGTTACTACAGAAGGAAGACGCAGTTTTAACCTCTTAAATGGAGATAGAAAGTGTGCCAGTTTTCCTGGACACAATGCTTTCAATTCCAGACAGGCAATTGTTCTGTACTACATAGATCAGATGTTGTTTTAGGCATAGGAAAATGAAATATACACTTTGCACCAAACATCTCAAACAGACAGACACATTCATTTATCTGACAATACTTCACAGTCTAGGGTCTAAAATGGTTGGTTTTGATGGTGATCTCCTGACCTAAATACCGAGAAAAGACTGTCACAAAAATAAGTCAAATGTTCTATTCTTGACACAAGAAATATTGGAGAATTACATGGAAGATGTACAGTCTCATAAAGATATATATTCATGTAAAACGTTCAAGTATTTTCTCTGCAAGTTCATTTTTGCAAACCACAACTGCTGCTGGTATATTAATTTTTCATATCCAAATTTTGATAAGGGTCCAAATGGTTATAAAACTAGATCATATTTAGGCACAAAATCTGTGATGCAAATATTTGCTTTTGTCACTATTGCTCATTATGAGCTTAGTTTGTGATGAGTCTTGGAAAAGTCAGCAGCAGACAGGAACTTAGAACAGGTTTTTCAAATTAGAATACATACTAGATAAAGCTAGTGCTCCTTCATAATGAAACATTATCAGGCACTGAGCCTTCTATGACAGATGAAGTTATGACTCTGTTTAGAATTGTACTGAGGGTATTGGTGTTTTTATGGATTTCTCTTGCCCTGCTAACATTTCGGAAAGGCAGCCTTGAAAAAAAAATCTGCACATTAGCCTTTCTTTCTTGAGGACATTTGTGAAGCTGTATAAACCCTTTCCTGTCAATCAGACACTCATTTCATCTTCTCATAAGATCAATTTTCTGGTTAGACATAGTGACTCTGCTAGTCTGCTTGGGGATTTGAGAAGATTGATTCACTTCTCAAAGTGCTTTAGGCATAGTGATTTCTTTCACCTTCCCTATCTGTGCTGAGTAGGTCAGGAGTTTCTAAGTTCACATAATTTAATTCATTGCATGGATTAATCTACTGTTGACTGTAATGTATAAACACATATCTACGAAGGAGAAGAATTTTGAAAATACTTACAAATTAAAACAAACAAAAAAACACCAATCCAAATCTTTAATTGAATGCCTGCTACATATTTCTGAAAAAAAAAAATGGATTGAAATCTGGCTGAATTTCCATGTAATTAAGTATAAACAAATTATGTTACAAAATTTTCAGAACAAGTTACCTAATTTGATGGCAATGTTAACATTCATGTTATTTTTAATACCATACAGTTTCTCATTTCATCCAGATAAATTTATTCCTTTGTGTTTAAAAAATAGTAAAATTAACCAACAAAGTGACAAAAACCACTGCTGTAACATACTATTCCTATTTCCCACTGAGTCATTCAGGGACAATAAACAGAAGTTACCAGTCTTGTACAAGGAATGGAAAAATTTTTAGGGTGACCAGACAAGGAAAATATAAACAAATTTCAAGCAGCTGGAATTAAAAGACCTGCATCCTCAGATTTCCAGTATATGAGCTCAACCCTCCTCATGTTCCATGAATATCTGGTCAATAGAATCATATCTTCTCAGTTACTACATTTCTGTTTAATTTTGTGTCATTCTGTAGATTTTAAAGCATTTGTGCATATAAATTTATATACAAAAAATATTTACAGTAGAGAATAAAATGTGTCCATCAGTGGATTGGGCTGCTTAGACATCACCAAATGATTTCAGACAAAATAATTACCTGTATTATACAAAATAATTTCACTTCTTTCCCAAATTAGTTAAATCAACAAAACTGATAACTCGATTAAACTAAGTTCTTTATATTTGACCTTATACATCCTTGGTCAGGATTCAAGTACTCAAAAATTTTCATTGTCTGAAGAT